>JABFAK010000423.1:0-76033 GCA_013266265.1 Fusarium sp. NRRL 66182
CCTCCTCCACCTTTGCCACCCCTCCCTCACCGATAGCAAAATCCCCCCACCAAAAACTCCTAGGAGCTGGTTTGGTTTGGTTGTGATGAGCAACAACAACCACTCACTCTCACTTTGCTGGACACCGTTGAGGCATATTCCAACCACTGGCTGGCAATTGACTTCACTGCACTGCTTGACATTGCATCCATTTTATTTGCTCTGCGCTGGCCGTTTGAGCGCCGGCCTCTCCATCTCTCATCGGTGCTAAGACGGCAGAACCTTCCACTCCCAGTCATAGCTGCTGCTGCTGCTGCTATAAAACTTCCATCTCTCCTCTCCTACTCTCTTTCTTCCTCTCTTCTCCTCTCTTCTCTCTCCTTCATTCACCTTTACCCTTTTTATCCTCACCAACCTAGAAAGGCAAACCTACTAATACACCCACCCGTTCAGAAGCATAATACATTCAGTCAACATGGCTGTCAAGAAGGTCTTCGCTCGCTCCGTCTACGACTCTCGTGGAAACCCCACCGTTGAGGTTGACGTCGTCACCGAGACTGGCCTCCACCGTGCCATCGTTCCCTCCGGTGCCTCTACCGGTTCGTTCCGACCCACCCTCGGCTACTCTTGTATGCATTCGCTAAGTTTACGATAATATAGGCCAGCACGAGGCTTGCGAGCTCCGAGATGGCGACAAATCCAAGTGGGGTGGCAAGGGTGTTACCAAGGCTGTCGAGAACGTCAACACTGTCATCGCTCCCGCTCTGATTGAGAAGAACCTTGATGTCAAGGACCAGTCCGCTGTCGATGCTTTCCTCAACGAGCTCGATGGTACCACCAACAAGACCAAGCTCGGTGCCAACGCCATTCTTGGTGTCTCTCTGGCCGTTGCCAAAGCCGGTGCTGCTGAGAAGGTGAGCTTAAAGTATGCATCCAAGCTGCTACTGGACATCTAGCTAACTCTCCAGGGCGTTCCTCTGTACGCTCATGTCTCCGACCTTGCCGGAACTAAGAAGCCCTACGTCCTCCCCGTTCCCTTCATGAACGTCCTCAACGGTGGCTCTCACGCTGGTGGCCGCCTTGCTTTCCAGGAGTTCATGATTGTCCCTACGTATGTACCCCCATGCTTTCTCCCAAGGCCTCGATGTTGTTAACACTGCCATAGCGAAGCTCCCACTTTCACCGAGGCCATGCGCCAGGGCGCTGAGGTCTACCAGGCTCTCAAGGGTCTTGCCAAGAAGCGATACGGCCAGTCCGCCGGCAACGTTGGTGACGAGGGTGGTGTCGCTCCCGACATCCAGACTGCCGAGGAGGCTCTCGAGCTCATCACCGATGCCATTGAGCAGGTTGGCTACACCGGCAAGATCAAGATCGCTATGGATGTTGCCTCCAGCGAATTCTACAAAGTCGACGAGAAGAAGTACGATCTTGACTTCAAGAACCCAGAATCTGACCCCACCAAGTGGATCACCTACGAGGAGCTTGCTGCTCTCTACTCCGAGCTCTGCAAGAAGTACCCCATCGTCTCTATTGAGGACCCCTTTGCTGAGGACGACTGGGAGGCTTGGAGCTACTTCTCCAAGACTCAGGACATCCAGATTGTTGGTGATGATCTGACTGTCACCAACCCTCTCCGCATCAAGAAGGCTATTGAGCTCAAGTCCTGCAACGCTCTCCTTCTCAAGGTCAACCAGATCGGTACTCTGACCGAGTCCATCCAGGCCGCCAAGGACTCTTACGCCGACGGCTGGGGCGTCATGGTCTCTCACCGATCTGGCGAGACTGAGGATGTCACCATTGCTGACATTGCTGTCGGTCTCCGTGCTGGTGAGATCAAGACTGGTGCCCCTGCTCGATCTGAGCGTCTTGCCAAGCTCAACCAGATCCTCCGAATTGAGGAGGAGCTTGGTGACCAGGCTATCTACCCTGGTGGCAACTTCCGCAAGTCTGTCAACCTGTAAATAGAGATGGATAGATGCGTGGAAACAAAAGCGTTGTGTTAATAATAATGCCGTGAGGTCCTCGGCCAAGAGAGCGAGCGACCATATACCAGCATGAAGAATTGGGAGTAATAAAGGCAAAAAATAGTAAAAGCAAGCTCGTCGAGTCAATGAAACTTTGTAGTTTAAAATTGCGTCTTTCCACGTCTTCGTTGGTATAGCCTCAGTGCAAAGTGATATCTTATCAAGCTGAGGGATCTTATGACATACCTATGGATCGATTTCCACTTCTCTTAATATCTAACCTCAACTTAAATGAGGTCTGATATTAATCACATGCTCCCAACGTTGCGGCAGCGTTTGCTTGCCGTGATAGTCACTTAACTTTGTGTGTAGATTAGTAGGTTAGTACTTTGTGTACCTACAGCTGTTGTGGCTCATGCCTATGGGTGAGCCACATGTGGCTGTTTCTACAGCAACAAGCTATTTAAGTAGCATTGATATCAACAGTCTAGTGCGACATCTTAGGTCGTTAATTCGCTCCTCCTCATCAACAACAATCTCGCCAAATCTGAGAGTGGTTCACTTATCGAACACCTCTCTAGAGGAGAAACCAACGAAAATGTCAGCCCCAGGGGATCTTATCGACTTCGACTTGATCGAAGGACAAAAAGAAAACATCCAGTCCTTGCCTGGTGGCCGTTCAGCAAAGAAACTCGCCGAGCTCTACTCTCCTTCGCCGCTTCAAAAGTTGTCAACGCCAACTCCCTCCGACACGCGCAATGTCAACGATTGTATTCGCGCCGAGTTTGAGGAAGAGGTTGAGAACCTTGCCGAGTCAGACGATCCCCTAGATGTCTTTGAGCGCTACGTACGATGGACACTATATGCTTACCCCTCGGCACAAGCAACATCACAGTCACAGCTTCACACACTGCTAGAGCGTGCGACGAAGGCTTTTATTGGCTCGGCACAATACAAGAACGACCCTCGGTACCTCAAGCTCTGGGTTCACTACATCCATTTCTTCTCGGAAGCCCCCCGCGAAACGTACATGTTCCTGTCACGACATGGGATAGGAGAGTCGCTCGCCTTGTTCTACGAAGAGTATGCTGCCTGGCTTGAGGGTGCAGGCCGATGGGCTCAAGCAGAGGAGGTGTACAAGCTGGGCATTGAGCGCGACGCTCGACCAGTACAGCGCCTCACTCGCAAGTTCAAGGAGTTTGAAGAGCGTGTTGCCCATCAGCCAGAGGTAATGAATGACCCTTCATCTCCAGCGTTACCCACTGTGCGGCCAGCGCTTGCCGCCAAGGTTGACTCCTTTGCTGCTGCACGGGCAGCAGACCCCCAAGCATCACAACCATCAAGCAGTGGAAAGGGCAAGCCTGCCAAGTCTAAACTGGCTATCTTTTCCGACGCTGACGCTCAACCATCTGCCATGCCATCAATGGGAGCCGGATCAAAGGGATGGGATACCATTGGTTCTCTATCAGACAGAAAAAAGGAGAATATGGTGGAGGCCAAGCCCTGGACGGGCGAAACACTTGAAGCCGGTGGAAAGAAGAACACTGCTCCCAAGATGTCGGTGTTTAGGGATCCGGTAAGTTCGTCTCCTCTCTCCCCTAACTATTCCGTATGTTGATGGTCATAGGACTAATATATGGTTACGTTTGGTTTTGGTTCAATAGTCTCTTTCGCAAATACAGAATATCGTCGTTGTTCCATCGAAGCATCAAATCTCCATTCACCATCAAACTGGGAAAAAGGAGCGTGTTTTCGTTGACCTGGCTGCCATCTACCCAACCCCTGGAGAGATTGGTACTGAACTCACCTTCGAGGAGATTGTGGCTGCTAACCGAGGCTGGCTGGAACACTGCTGGGAGGAGGAGTCCTTTGATGAGAACCTCGTTCCTAACCCTGCAATGCCTCTTGAGGAGATTGAAGAGATTAGCAAGGGGTTAGGGGAGAAGCTGATGATTCATCAAGACCCTGTTGATAAGCTGGCAGTTCACCAGGACCCGGTCAAGAAATTGACGATCCATAAGAGCCCCGTCGATAAGCTGGTCATTCACCAGGATCCTGTGGAGAAGCTCGTTGTTCATCAGGACACTGCCGCCAAACTGACTATTGACAAGGACACTGCGCAATATGATGAGAACGGTAGGGCTATAGAGCAGCCTCGAGCACCTCGAGGTGGAAAGAAAAAGAAGACGATTGAAGTCAACGAGACTCAGATTAGTAAGTTCACTCATGAATAGGTTTCTGTGCAGCCGTCTAATCGTCCAATAGTCAAGGCAAAGCTTGATTCGCCGTCAAGGCCAAAGCTTAAGAAGAAGAACACTTCTGAGCCTACCATGACTCTCCATACCAAAGCTGCCACTGACGACATCTACGAAATTTTCAACGCACCTCTGAAGCCTGCTGGTCGGGAGGACGAGGACAGCGTAGATGAGGATGATTATGAGAGTGATGACGACTACACGACTGATGCTGAGAGCACCGTAACCACGAGACAGATAGAGCCTAGTGAAGCGGGCGACGATGAGAATGATGAGACATCTGATGTGAAGAGTATCAGTGAATGGTCTAACTTTTCGACGAGGAAACACATCCCCAATGTCGACCGAGAGGAACACGAGGAGGGGGAGGATGAAGGTGAACGGAACGACACCCAAGCATCCAATCTGGTCGATACAAGCATACCAGAGCCCGAACAAGATTCATTCGAGGCACTCGACAGTACGGATCAACAGTCTCAAACTGGAGAAGAGCAAAATGAGAGCGAAGATGTTGAGGAGCTTGAGACACTTGTCTCTGAAGACTTTCCCCCTCAGCCTCGCACAGTTTTCGTTCCCATCCCGCCTGAGGACTATGAACCACCAACTCGGCCATATAGGGATGCGGCTGAAGTGGCCAACAACCGACTGCCATTCATGACACCCATCACGGAGAGAACTGAAATGTCTCTAGACATGACAGTTGAGCGTCACGAGTACAAGACACCCTGTAAGAAGGACAGTTTCCTAACAGTCGACGAAGATGATGAGGAGGAGGAGGAGGAAAGTTCAGACCTGGAACCCCTGAGCAGTCCTATTCGTGAAATTGTCAATGAGGCTCTTTCGGCCTCCAAGCCGGTGCCTTTGGCTCCTAAATCTACTGGGCCTCTGGCAAAAACAATCCCTGCAAAGGCTCTCGCTCCCAAGGGGCCTATTATAAAGGACACCCAATGCAATCCTGTGGATGAGTCGGTTCGCTCTGAAATTCTTGCAAAGATGCTGCCGCCGTTGAGCTCCTACTCTGGATTCTATGACCATCGACAAGAGAAGTACGAAAGAGGCAGCGAGATTCGCAGGTTTGCAAAGGCTGTAGCTAAAGCAAACAAGTCTGGCGACAGGACAGGGCCTATCACTAACCCTATGGTGATCGAGTTTCCTGACACTCAGTCAAGTTATACGATGAAGAAAGAACTTGGGGCTGGGGCGTTTGCTCCTGTCTACCTCGTCGAGAACTCTTCTCCAGAAGCGGATGAGAACGATGAGAATGCAATCCCTACCATGGGCAAGGGTGCTTTTGCAGTCAACCACCGAAGTGAAATTGAGGCTCTCAAGATGGAGAATCCTCCAACCCCATGGGAGTTCCACATGATGCGTCTGGCTCATACTCGTCTGGGGCCACAGCATCGTGCCTCGGCATCGTTGTCGTATGCACACGAGATGCACCTATACCAAGACGAGGCATTCCTCTTTCTACCCTACCACCCCCACGGCACTCTATTGGACGTTGTCAACTTCTTCCGGGCTGAGCCCTCTGCTATGGACGAGCAGCTGGCCATGTTCTTTACCATTGAGCTCTTGCGAACCGTTGAGGCTCTACACTCCAAGAGCGTCCTACATGGCGATCTCAAGGCTGACAACTGTCTCCTACGTTTGGACGCGCTAGCGGGTGATGAACCGCTGTCGAGTCAGTGGAAGGCTGATGGCAGTGGAGGGTGGTCTTCTCGTGGTGTAGTACTTATCGACTTTGGCCGCGGCATCGACATGCGCGCTTTCGTGCCCGAAGTCGAGTTCATCGCCGATTGGAAGACAAGCGCCCAAGACTGCGCCGAGATGCGCGAGGGCCGGCCCTGGACATGGCAGATCGACTACCACGGCCTCGCAGGTACAGTGCATACGCTGCTTTTTGGCAAATACATTGAGACGATACGATGCGATCAAGGCGGGCTGGGCAAATCCGGTCGACGCTACAAAATCCGCGAAAGTCTCAAGCGATACTGGCAGACGGAGCTCTGGTCTGACTGCTTCGAGATCCTGCTCAACCCAGGAGCCGCAGCGGCTGCCGGAGGTGAAGATGGTGGCAGAATGCCTGTCCTCAAGTCTATGAAGAGCGTGAGGGAGAGGATGGAGACGTGGCTAGAGGCCAATTGCGAGAGAGGTGTTGGGCTCAAGAGTGTCATGGGTAAGCTTGAGGCTGCCTTCAGCAAGAGTCGCAAGTAAAGATGTTTGGATGTCTCCTGTGGCCGTTTTGGGGCCTGGCGTTGGTTAACTGAGCATCGTTGGCGTGGTCTTGGACTGATGAGAAGGAATACCCTTGTGATTGATTGAGAATACTTAGATTCGAATGCACTTTGCTTAAATGAACAGTAGCCATAATAGTAATGCCGTGGACCATCATCGTAGGGTTCTCGCTGGAGGATCTTGTAAATGGCGCAGCTGTTGACTTATCGATTGGTAAGAGGCTCTACAAGAAATAGGATGACTGTTTAAAACCTGTCCGCCAGGCAAATTAGTTCTAATACATTATATCTTACGAGTGTCTAGACCTCAGTCTACATAATCTCTCCAATGGTACTCATTGTGCGTACGCTCTTACCTGCTTGCTCTAACCCTCAGAATCAACCTTCTTCGCCCGCTTCTTAGCATATTTTGCCGTCTTGCGGTCGACCTGATCCTGTATCTTGTTCCGCTCCGACTCGCCTCTTGCGTACAGCTCCACCTCGAGCTCCTTGAATTCGTCGCTCTCGGCGTCCATGCCCACGAGCCGCTCTAGGAGCTTGATCTCGTCGGCCCAGACCCTCTTGTCCTCGACAGACTTGCCATCAGCGCCAGGGCGGTCGATGGGCGTCTCGAGGACCATGGGCATGCCGGCAAAGGGCGCGTGGTTCATGATGCTGTGAAAGGCACGTAGACCGAGGAAGCCTGTGCCGATGTTGGCGTGGAGGTCTCTGTTGGAGTTGAGAGGCGCTTTGCTGTCATTTACTGAGGAGCGTTAGCTGGGGGGTTAGTAAGAAAAAGGCCCGAGAGGACTCACAATGAAAAGCCTTGAGATACTTGTGGCCTACAATTTCGTTGAAGGAGTCGATCGTCGTTTTGAACGCCTCTGGTGTCCTCAAATCATACCCGGCCGCAAAGGCATGGCACGTATCAATACAGACGCCGACTCGTTCCTTGTCCTCAACCAAAGCGATGATGTCCCTCAAGTCCTCCCACGTCGATCCAATGACATTGCCGCTACCAGCCATGTTCTCAAGCACCGTCACCACCGACTTGGTGGCCTTGTGCGATTTGTTGAGCTGCGCTGCGATACGCCCAATGGCCGCCGCCCTGGCATCACCGCCCGTTGACCCGGGGTGGAAGTTGTACAGTCGTATGCCCAGTTGCTCGCAACGTGTAAGATCGTCGAGAAACGACGTGTACGCCTGGTTCGCCTTTTCTTCGTCGGCTTGCGCCAGGTTGACGAGGTATGAGCCGTGAGGAAGGGCGTGCTCGCATGCGCTGTAGCTGTGGTCTTTGCAGAGCGAGATAAACTGGTTCTTTGCTTCAGGGTCGAGAGGCGGATTTACCCATTTGCGCTGGGATTTTAGGAAGAGCGCAAAGGCGTTTGCGCCGATGTGAATGGCGTTTGTGACCGAGTTTTGCACTCCTACAAATGAACAGTTAGTCAATGTATGGAAATATGTTGAAGAATGGCACACCTCCTGCGGCACTGACGTGAGCACCGATGTGCATAGCAGGCTTGAGCGTAGAAACAGCCGTTCGATCTACGAGAGGCTTTGCGTCTTCATTTTTGGCCTTTGTCCTGCGCTTCTTGGGTCTCTTTGCCGCTGACGCTGGGGCTTCGTTCTCTGGACCAAGCTCGGCCTTTCTTTTTGTCATAGTCTTTGCAGACGCAGTCTTGGTGACGGTCTTTGAAACAACTCCCTTGGCCAAGGAGACGGTATTGCTCGCAGCCGCAACGGCCTTGGTCACCTGAGGCATCTCGTCGTCGTCGTCGTCGTGGTTTTCTTTATAGCTGACTGCCTTCTTTTTGCGCAGGGAAGTGTGAGGCATTGTACAAGGGGAAATTTCTGCCGTCCCCTAAGAAGAAGAAGAAGAAATCAATTAGAGAAATAATTGCTTGACCACCTGGTGTTGAACTAAAGGACCTGCACTGTGTGACGTGACGTGATTGACGCGCTTCTTCGAGTCGTTCATCTGCGCGAGATCATGTGACTTTGCTTATATTAGTATCAATTGTTGCATTCTCTTCTGCATTCGAGTTATCAAGTTCCCGGCTTAGGTGTGACTCTTTTGCTGTTGGACTTTCTGCAATTTGTAATTACACACATACTCAATGAATACATCTCGTATAGGCGTGTACCAGGTAGACTGCTTTATACGGTAACTATAAGCTGAAACTAGTATTACCTGTGGTGAAAGACAAATAAAATAAGAAACCTTCCTAGGTATCCAGTCTAGGAGTGACCCTTTTCCCATTGCAAGTTAAACCAAATACAACGAAATGAAAAAGAAGAAAAAACGCCTCGAAATTTCACCAGGCATCCACGAGAAGTCTACGCAAAGATCTCCATGTCAGCCTTACGGTCGGCGGCAAACTGATCCTTGTATGCATCCCAGAGCCTCTCAATCTCTTGAACATAGCGTTCATGAAGCTCATCAATATCCTCTTGCGCGGGTTGAGGTCCATATGACTTGTCAACTTGAATTGGTCGTCCCATGACAATGTTAACTGGTCGACGGTACGGCATAAGGCCAACATCATAGTTGAGCACCCCTCGTCCGTGAAGGGCCGGTACAGTGAACTTGAAGACCTTGAGGAAGATCATCTGAATTCGGTGAACAATCGGGTGCGTCTTGGGGCTTAGCTGATCATAAAGCTCGTTTTCACCGAATCCAATAACAGGGACCAGGTCAGCTCCAGCTCGAAGAGCCATCTTGACAAAGCCCTTGCGACTCTTGAGGATCAACCGAAGACTTCCTGGTTGAGCCTCGAGCGATTCACGGGCACCTCCAACGACAATAGTAACAGCACGCCCTTGGCCATCGTTATTGGGGCCACCCTTGTTCAGCAGGTTCCAAATCGACTCTTTCGAGACTGACTGGAGACCATGAAGCATAATCCAGTCGCGGTAGAATGGGAGGCGGAAGTTGGAATCGAGAGTAAGGAGCGTGTTTGTGATTCCGGGAAAGAGTTCGCGGAATCCAAGAGCATTAGTGCCAAAGGCCGCGAAAGCGCCATGAGAAATGATGCCATGGGGGTGGTATCCAAAGATGTATTTCCTGTCAGCCGGCAGGTCGTGAGTCTTGTGCAACTTCATGGGAAAATATCCAGTAAAGAGCCTCCATAGCTTGAGGCTTCGGACCCATTCTGAGCGGTAGGACAGCTTTCCGTTAGTCCCAGCGGTCGACAGAGCAAGATGTATCAAGTAGGGAATGATGATGGGCCAGGCGAATGGGTTGGCACAGATCAACCAGAAAGTCGAGACAAACAGCGCGATGGACATGCAGTGGAACAGGACTGCTCCAGTCTGGAGCCGACGCTTCATGGGCACACGCAGAGGCGCGAACCGGATACCTGCAGCGCGCCAGCTCACAGTCTTGGGATCTTGGGGCAGAACGGTGATAGGAAGCTTGGGATAGGACCAGTGGTTTGCATCTCGCCTATCACTCTCGTCCCTGTCAGCAACAACATCGGCGTAACTCTTGTCCTGGTTGCTGCCGACTTTCTCGTCCCCTTCAGCAACAACGGCAGCGTAGCTTTTTGTTGTTCCGTTGGACACTCCATTCGATGCACCATTCATTGTTTTGTTGGCCGAGGCCATTAAGTCATCGAAATCACCATTGCTAGTAGAGGCGCTGGAATCGTAATCATGATCCAGTAACTCGGGTCTTTCTGGGCCGCTCTGTAGTCGATTTAGTTAGTCTAAACGATTGCAATGATATGCCGTGTTTATTACATACAGCTCCGTTGATAGCATTTTGATTCTGTAGCTCCTGGTGCTGCGGGTCGGTCGGCTTCTCGTCTTCTGGATTGGGAATTGTCGACACTTTCTCAATCGTTTCGGACGGATGTAATCCTTTGATTTATCAGCAATTTGCAATGGCAGATTCTCAAGCTGTCGGTCCATTTGCCTGCAGCTCAATGCAGGTAGGGCACACCAAGAGTGCACGTCCTTTGTGCAGATCAACGGGACTCAACTCACCATTCGCAACCGGAACACTATCGTCGACTGGGAGGTTCGACATGGTAGCTGAGCTCGACTATTTCTGTGCGGAAGGATTAATTGATTTGTAGCCCTAAAATGGAAGGGTTCAAAAAGAGTCAAGGGCTGTTGTGTTGGTGTGGGATGGATGATGAGTCTTCAGCTGGACGCGCAGCCACGTCACAGACTAGGTACTATAGGAAGCGAAGCGGATATCTTGTGGAATAAACTGACAAGAAAAGGGGGAATCAAAGAAAATCAGCGGCAATGACACCAACATTAAAAGCATCACATTATGGAGAGAGGGTGGACCGCTTTCGTCGGGGTGTTAACAATGCTACCTGAGAGGCTGAGAGATGCGACGTCATGACTGAGTTACGTAGTTCGAGACTAAGTTTTGACACGTGAAATCAGCTGCTTCGATTTTGATCTACCCAGGGGGATGAACACGGGCTCCGCTTGCCTCTCTTGAATTCCAGTTGAGCCTCGGCATAACTCACTTGTCTCTGCAATTGAATAGATCAAATAAGACATACCGAGTACCCAGTACCTGATAGCAAGCATACAGAGTATAATTTATAAAATAAACTCACTCGTCAAGGAATAGCGATTAGACTATCCGCCATCATATATCTCCTTAATTCACCTACTCAAATGTTTAGACAAAGTGAACGTATATAGGTGGCCACCAAACAAGATAGAAAGATTCTCTATATACAAAGCACTTCGCTTTGCACAGCTCCTTCTATCCCACCTGGCTGTCAGGCGGATGCTGCCACGAGGCACACTATCTGAAACTAGCAACTAAGTTATGATACATGAAATAAAAGAAATATGACAAGCGATTCATGACAACCCCGTGCCCTTTCTTTTTGGCGTGGAGGTTCCTACCGTCCACAAACACAGAGCTAAGAGCAAGACAAATCAAAGAAGAGATAAAAAAAATAACACCATTTCCCCATAAACGCCTCCCTAAGCACCATGCCGAATACTTCTCAAAGTAAAAAACGAGGGTCGTCTCAGTATGCTTTGCTTTATATCAACGCATACGCGACAGCGCTCAGCTCACGTCATGCCACATCATGTTGAACTTTAGCAACCGCCGCTGCCGCTTCCGCGGCATCGCGCGTTTCCATTTGCTGTTTAAGGTCTGCGACCACATGGTCGAGAGACGAGACTTTATCTGTCAACACCTTGACCTTCTCTTCCAAAGTTTGAACATACGCCCAGACACTCGGGTCGCTCTGCGCAAACATGTTTCCGCTGTCGTTGGTAGACTGCGCGCCACTCCCGCTTCGGGTATGAGAAAGGCCGGTTGATCCGGGCGCGGCAAACTCAGGATGCGACAGCCCAGGAAGCTTAGGCCGAGATTGTGAGCTATGCGGCGATTGCAGGTCTGATGCTCGACGTCCAAACTGCTGCTGCTGCATTTGCTGCGTTAAGCTAGGCGAACGTTGACGCGCCAAGTTGTTAACCTCATGTCCTTGCACACCGGGGCTCAATGGTTTGGGGCTCTCTGTGATGCCCGTCTGGGAATACAAGTTCGCGTTGGCAGCTGCGATGGGCATCGATGAGATCCCGGCGATGTTATTGTTCACAGGCTGCGATGAGTTGGAGTTCGGCTGGCTCTGGTTGACATTAGGAGGGAAAAGCCCACCTGCTCCAGGTCGAGCGCCAGGTGGTGGATAAGTTCGAGCATGCGAGCCGTAACCATCAGTCTGTGCCCCAGGAATGTGCTGGGCAGCGATGCTGGGCAGGCTTTGCCGTCTCAGTTCTTCTTCTTCAGCATTATCGTAAGCAAGCCCAGACATGGCCGAATCATCGGCCTCAGCAATGCTGTTCTCTAGGTCGTTGTCATCAACGAAGCTACCCATACTCGACCGCCGTCCTGCACAACCGCCGGCACCCTTGGAGTGACGAGCAAGTGCATCACCGCGGGCGAACTTGCGATCGCACTTGGGGCAAACGTGAGGTTTCTCGCCAGTGTGCAGTTTACCGTGACGCTTCAAATCATGTAGACGGCGGAAACGCATTTGGCACTCTGTACAAACGTAAGGTTTCTCTTGACTGTGTGTCAACAGATGGCTCTTGAGGTTATGGTGACGCGTGAACTCGGTATTGCAGTAGGGACATTTATGTTTTTTGGATCCAGACGACGTGGGAGACGTCTGGCCTGGTGTGGGCATGGGGAAGCTCATATTTCTAGTCGGAGTTTCTGTCAAATTACCCGTAGCTTGAAGTGATCCGGGATATGATAATGAACCAGGCTGATGCCTCTCTTCTTGGCCGACTACTTGTTGAGATGATTGCTGATGTTGGTGCTGATCAATTTTGGGTGCATCAACTTCCATTGGAGTTGGGCTCTCAGTGACAGGGACGCCAACAAGGCTGTTTGTGCTTTGCGGACTCGTCGCACTATGCTCTTCAACCTGAATTGTCGCAGTTTGCGCTAGCGACACGGGATTTTGAGCCTTGGGGTTTGGGTCCATGGCCGCTGTTGGCGCCAGCTGAGGCGCGTCAGCCGGACGGCTCATGGCCTGAACTGCTCCAGACATGAGAGAAGTCAGAACCCTGTGACCGGGATTGTCGCTTGTGGGCGCTTGGGTGCGTATCCCGTCGTCGTGATTGCCGCCTTCGCGTCGCCGGCGTTCGTCCTCGAGAGCAGCGGCCGCCGTCAAAGGCGTTGGGGATATGCTGGACGCGAGAGCCAGGCGAGCGGACTTGGCCGGAGAACCGAGAGCCAGAAGCCCCTGGGACTGCGCGGCAAGAGAGCGCGGCGATGCGGGAGAAGGTGAGCGAGGCCGTTTGAGCAGTCTAATGGCGTCGTCTGAAGGGATGATAGCAGGAGGGGTTGCCTCTGTGCGCGTTGCGGGTGGGGGATCGGTCGCGGCAAAGGCGGAAGCGTCCGAGGCCATAGACGCAGCTGCTGGCCAGAGAATTGAGAACGATCAAAAGCCAACCGAATTCAACATGCGATCAGTTTCGAGATTTCGAAGTCGCAATCAGCCTTAGGTCAAAGGCACATATCGGGGCGTGATAGATTGATGTGTGGCTGGAGAACGTGGCGAGAGCTGATTTTTCCCCAGGTCCAGGTCGGGAAGGCAGAGAGACGAGTAAAGAAGCACTGGGTGGGCAGTGAGTGGCTCAGGCGGGAAATGCAGTAAGATAAGATAGAATTGAGGTTCGAAAACCCGGCAGTAACGTGCAGAAACAACAGTTTAAAGCAGGGAAGAAGAACAAAGAACAATGAGCCCGATGTAGGTACCGCGAGGCCGGTTCAAGGTAATGACGATGTAGCACCAGAAGAAGAGAGAAAAGGTAGGTAGGTGAACAAGGCGACCGATAAGAGAGATGCGAGGCGAAGACGAGTGATGAGCGATAGTGAGGGCCTCTGAAAGTGGACAAGTGGCTGAGGCTCGGGCTTGATTGGCCAGCTGAACGGACGGGTTGAGCGAGTGGAGCACGTAAAGAGGGAAAGAGCAATGAAGTGTGTGTGGGTGTGTGTCAGTAGATTGTTGACAGCTGCCGGGCTGGTTCCTTCCAACAGGGCCTGTCTTTCGTCTTTCAGGTGGGATCGTGTTGGATACCTGGTCAGCAAGTATAGTTAACCCTGTCGACGATACCCATGGGTGACGCCCTCCATACATAAGGTACCTACCTAGGTAGGTGGATAGGTCATGACGTTCTATCAACAGCTTGATATTATACACAAATTTCCTGTAGAGAACCAATGACGGCTCTAAAATAGAGCAAGATATTGGTGACAGGGTCTTGTCTAAAATAAACCCAAGAAAAAAACCCACGCCAGTGACGCGACTGACAGAGAAGAGAAGGAAGAGGGAAACGTGACGAGTTGGGGAAAAGTTCAAGGCCCAAAGCAAAAGGCGAACAGCGCAAAAGCGCAAAAGCGGACAGAAGTGGCCGATGCGAACACGTTTTTGGTATCAAGCGGCGGGCTAGAAACGTGCTTGGGGGAAGTTCTAACTCGAATTGACTGATTTTTTGTTTCACGGTACTTCGATATCAAGTACCACCACTCTTCTCCGCCATGGAAACATTGGTCAGTCAGCCCCGAAACGGTTGTCATTATCCATTTCAGACCAAGATTTGCGCATATCTCAAAATCGCGATCAGTGGAGGGAGGTATCATCGATGGTGACTTATTGGCAGACTATCGCGCTTGGAAGTGAGGTTCATCTCTTTGCAGGCCAGCCAGCTCAGCACAATCCCGGCTTTACAAAGGCTGGGTGTCCAGATCTTGTCCCTCCATAGGGCGGCATTAAGCTGTCTCCACAAAGACGGACGGGAGACGGGAAGAAGCCCAAAAAAAACCCGCCCTTAGCGGGAAATGACGACTGCTGCTGCTGTCACAGCCTGCAGGTACTTTCTTCAAGAGTACCAAACCTTCAGAAGGTCCACTGAATGCTAGCTTAGGTAGGGCTCTTCAAGAAACAAGAATCGATGGAATAGCAATGATAAAAAGGCTTATCAATAACCCACTTCTGTCCGTGCTGGAGCTTGCAACATTCGATTTCTTACGCAAGCAATATGTGTCGATGTGTCTTTATATTTGGAGACAAATATTAAATGATTAGTACAGTCAGTCTCAGTCAACACCGGTGGTGAAGCGCCCCAGCTGAAGGCTTGTCTTCTCTTCTCTTCTCTTTCTCTCAGACGAAGTAAGACCCGGAACTTGTCACAGTAACATCTGCCCAGGGGGCGCAATTAAGCTGAACCAATCCTTGCTTGGCTTCCCTCAGGTGAGCCAGAAAAGTGGCGGTGCATCCAGACCATGAACCATGACCACACCGCAAATCATCTCTCCTGAAGTGTGTGAGAGCCTGGTAAGTCCTGTGACTCGCTGGTCTTCTATGTTGCAGCTTACCATCCCAGCCTCTTGCTCCGCCACGCTTATACACAGTAGTCAGAAGTCAATTGTTTTGTGTTCGCCCGGATGCCCCATCTCGTGTTCGAGAGGGCCTTTGTCGAGTGATGGATGATGCGCCACATTGGGCGCCACCCTTGTGCGGAATGTCTCCATCATTAAACCAGGTACAGGCACGGAATCGATCTCAGCTCGTTGTGACCGGACGCTTGTAAATCCTGCTCATCACAATGACAGCTCTTCTCCCCCAGTTCATATCCGGACACTCCTCCATTAGTACCGGACAAGTAACTGTCAAGCCCAGGGTGTCAACAGCCGGGTCCCGCAACATATATGAGTTAGCGGCTCAATAGCAGCAACATATTTGGAGAAGCTATAGGTTGATGCGCTGATTAGGCCAACACTTCAACACATAAGAGGCTCTAGCGCCTCAATTCACCGTTAACGTCACAGTGATCACATTAAATCCCGCCCACTCGTTGCTGTGGCTGTGAGACAGCTCAGGCTTGGTTCATCGGAAACAATTGGTCTTGCCCAGCATCTGTCAACGGGAACGAAGGATGCCGTGCCCCAAGGCTGGGTTTCCCGAACCTCAATCCTTCTTGGTTCCACGGTTTTACCTCTAAAAAGGCTTCAGTATATACACCGTACAAATTACCGGGAATTTGGTCTCAGCGCTTATTGGCCTGCAAATGTCGATTCCATCTTAGTATCGGCAACTTTGCTCAACCTCCAACCTCTTCATGGGGCGTACTATAGCCTTTTGATAAGAACAAACCCGCAATATTTATTACGTACCTATGTATTTGCTACAGACGCGTTGCTTAATTCTCTCGCTACATAATGGCGATAACATTCAATCGATCCGATTGGGTGTTTCAGCTGAGAAGGGATCTGAGTGTACATACATGAGGCTCGCGTGTGGCGTTCGTGGTAGCAGCTGCAAAGTGACGGAGTAGGTCCTTACGAAAGAACTCTCGCTCTAGTGTGTACGACGCTCAATTGGAGAATTGGACAGTTCATAGAATTACGTTCTTCTTTTGTGACATTAAACTTATGGTTGTGCGCAGACTGCAGTGTATCATCATCACTTTGTCAGTCAACGACTTGTTACGCAACATGTAGTCTACACCTATCTATCAGCCAGTATTAGTACCTCTATACTAAGGGGGCGTATATAGATATTTTTAATATGCAATTAAGGATTCTTAGAGCAGTCATAAAATAAAATAAATGCCTCCATATCAACGACACAAAAACACTAACCCAAGTTTAGGTCAGCATTAAATCAGCATTTTTTTTTAACAGGGAAACCGATAGCTAGTATTTTAAAGAACTCAGTATCTCCAATCCTATTCAAAGACAAAAAGAATCAACTCTAACTAAAGGATTGGTTCATCATCATTGTTCTGACCCCCTGTTCCCCAATCTAATGAGCCATACTGATGCGACAGGACTTGGGGGTTTTCATGCCCGCTTGATGTTAAAAACGTTAAATTCTGACGGGAACCACTTCTGATGAAGAAGAAAAGACTTAGACCCGACTTACAATTTATATGCGCTACGGGTAAGGGTTTGCCCTACTCAAAACGCCTCCAAAGGTTGTTAATGGGGTGAGTCGCAATGTGTGTAAATTGAGAGCAAAGCTTATATGAGAACATTATCCATATTGTCTTCTCAAGCTATTACCTTTCTTTCATCCGGAAACCTTGAGCCAGGACTACAGAGGCATGTAGTAGGTCCGGGCAGCGCCCCAGCCGCCCCACCTCCAGGGCACGGCTAAGGTAGGTACGTACCCACTGCCAGTTCGGGCAGTGTAGTAGCTACCACTTCCATGGTATAAAGGGAAGGCATTACTATCACCAGAACGTTTCCCTTACTTTCCTTTTATTTCGCAATATACCAAAACTACCTAGTCAAGTATAAACGTAAAATAACAGAGACTATTCAGTATACCTAATGATGTGTCATACTGCGTAGCGACGACTTAGGGGCTTTCATGCCCGCTCGATGCTAAAAACATCGGGTTCTGGCAGGAACCACATCTGAAGGACGATCGTGACAGGGGAGTTGGTGAAATAACGGCGGTCGGGGGCTTCGGCCTCATTTTTTGCTAATTTGATAGCTGTTTGTTTGCATGCTGTATTGCAACTGTTGTACGGTGCTTGGTGGAGGCGACCAACTTTGCGCTGTCATGAAAGTATCTGGACTTCTCGGTTACCTGATCTCATTCTTTCCCATATGGCTCAGCGGTCATGTCCTTTGCGCTATAGCTCGCGATGGATATTCAAGTACAAGATTAACTCTCTAAAGTCATTAAATCAATATATTCTAAATTTCATCGTATAAGTAACGCGTAAATGGGGATAAATACCTCCAGCTATACCGAAAATATGTATGCGTAGAAGTACCTCATTTAATGACTGAACCGTACTACGTAAAATACGAGCTCTTTACAGTAATAATGAACGTCAAAGTCGAACAGCAAGCCCAGTAATCGATTCTCCCAGGTCGCGCAATTAGCTATGGAGCCAGAGCCCAGTACACATCTTCCCGTTAATCCCTATATTTCGAATCAAGATAAGTGTCTGTGCTGTTCTCTTTTCCTCCCCCTTGTCTGCACATATTTTCTGTATCCATTGCCTTGAGGCTGACGATACCAACTGAGTGGCATTGTCTATGTTGTACCCATGCCCATAACCTGGCGTCACATCAATATCTTCCACGATGTGACACTTCTAACTATGCACGAGTCCAAGACCTTGGACTAGGAGTGTGACACGCATCGGTTCACTCGGAACTCCTGTAATTAGTTGTTTTGTGGATCACGCATGGCATGCGTGGCTGATGCCAGGTGTATGTGCTTGGGCCCCGATATATGTTCTGTCAGGTGCAGGGTGAGCGATAGACTTGAGGCATTATATGAGAATTCACAGTACGCCACTGGGGCCCTGATTTCCCGCTCTCGTGTTTCTTGCGCCTGGTCGTTGTTTTAGGGGCCAGACGTAAAGAATTGTCTTGGTTAAGACGTTAGTTGACCTAAATAAAGGCTGCCGATTGGTTTAACTGGTTCTGGAACCATGTGTTGAATATTGTTATCATCTCACGGGAACAGTACCGACTCTATAATTCATTATACCGGTGATATGCATTCTTTTGAGTCTATAGATGGAATATTGTCTGCGATTTGATCTCCATTCGCTGTATACTGGCAGTGGTTGCTTTGTTCTTTTCCCCAAGTCTGTGTATTTTTCAGCTCGCTGAACTGCCGTGTGTTCATTTTGAGCTTGGTTGTACGAAGGGTTTGCCTTGCAGCTGGATAAATTAAATGCGCTTTAAGTTTAAAAGGTCTCAACTTAAAGTATGTGATATCCTGTTGAGATCCATGTAGCTTTTGGTTACACATGGGCTGTGTAAGGTAGGTCTAATCATGTAACAATCCAGTTAGTCGGACATGGACTGGAGTTATGGATATCTGTGCCACGATCAAAGTTTATCCCACAAAACCGTGGCTTAGCTGATACATTTTCCCCCCGTTTTAATATTTGTTTCATTATATGTTTAATATACTTTCTAGTTTCAGTTCATACTGGGTGTGTATGTTGATCCTGTCGAGGCCGATATCATAAGGCTGAGGGAGTTACTTACGCACACTCACCAAGGCTATCATCAGAGTCTGGCGCTCGGCGTGGCGAACAAATAACACATTCTAGACTCTGGAACAATGGTGAAGAACAGCCTCGGAACTGGTATAGAACACCAAGGAATACGATCCGAGACAACTCGATGTGACGGAATGCACATATATACATAGGTGTCGTATGAATAGTATGTGCCCCGCCATAGTACAATCACTAGACGGTAGAAACAGTATTCGACTATTTGCAACGAGTACTACTCTGTACATCTTGGCGTTTCATTATATTAAATATCGATACAGTCTTGGGACGATACCAGAAGCGGGTATCCCCATCTTACATGTCGGTCAAAGATCCTTCGTGTTCCATTTGTACGACCTTGCCTGTTGGCTACTGCAAGAATTATTGCGCCTCACATTTCCTCAAGGCTCAAGATCTGGATGAGCCAAACATGCAAGCCGAGAATAGATGTGTCGGTGTAGCTAACCTGCCAAGGGAGCTAACGAACCCTGACATGTGGCCAAACCAAGGCTCTGAAACATATCTAGGGAACCTTAACCCATGACCCGGCAGGCAGGCTAGTCTTGTGAAAAGCACCATCCAAGGCGGCAGTGTTACACGACCTTGCCGTGATTAGCCTATACTGACAGGCCTCAAGGTTCAAGACTCAAGAACGCCTCTGGCGGTAATCCTGGTGATTGAAAACCGTATTAAAGTTGGTATATTGGTAGATAGGGTCCAATGTGCTAGCTGCACGTGACATGACCTAAGCATTTATGAGGACAAATTGCCTAAATGGATGATTCTAGCCCATGTATCTGTCGTCGTTCCTACCAAGACTCATGCTGCTAGCCCACGCAGCACGATGTCAATAGCGATAGAACGAAATAGTGGCCTCGTGGAAGAGGATAAAATTAGGTGTTGACGCGTGTTTACGGTTTACGGAGCTCTATAGCCCATGCATGGGGTGGGAGGGAGGGTTATCAGCCAAGTGGAGGGAACGGGAAAAAGAAAATACGATGGCCAAAGCATTATGGAAATTGCTGATTTTGTTTTAGCTCTGAGAAGCGATTGTTGAAGGGGAGTTCAAAACCAAGAAAAAAGACAAAGAAGATGAAGGGAAAAAGAAAGCAACACCAAAGACAGCAAGCGAGGATTGTGCAACTGGTTTCGACCTGCTCTAGAAGAATCAGGAGAGACTACATGACTCGAGCAAGGCCCAAGATTAGGTATCACCTAGTCAGGTAGTTCATGTCGGACGGCCATGACCAAAACTGGTCTCGCCGAATACCAGGCACGGTGAAGTATTTTTGAGACACGGCGATGCCGATCTGACCTGGCTAACCTGGGTGATGAATACAAGAAGCGAGGGACGAATAGGAAATAAGTGAATGAGAAATCATAATAGATTGTGAGTGTGAGTCTGTGATTGAGGCCCATCTAAAATTGACCAATCAAAGCTTTAAAAAGGAATATCAAATAAGTTTGGTAATGTCGACAACTGCATGGCGATCATGAGCTGGTAGCCATGATTGGCTTTACCTCTCTGGATTCATTTGAAACGGCCAACGGCCGGCCAAAGGGATAACCGGTTCACTCATTAAGCGCTAGCTACCCGAAAGCATGTCTCTCAGCTGAGAGGGTTGGTGGTTCCCTTGGCAATTTTTCCTGTCTCCCATCAGAGCTATCGTTAATCATTCAACCAGAAAGTGGCCTGATTGAACCAAACATATATGTTTACGCAGGGTCGCAAATCGCCAGTCCGTATTAACAACGGGTCCATCCATACGAGATTTCATGTTTCAAGTTCGCGATGACAACAACTCTAAACTAAGATTGCCTATATAGCAATCAGCAAATGCGGATCTCCCATTTCAGATACAACCACATATATCGGACCAGCCAAGCCAAGTCGATTCAAAGTTAAGAGATATCGGTTGAAGCCTGGACCAGAGCTAAGTAGGTGATTGACGAGTCGTGATCAGACGGTGAAAAGGGGGCTTGTGCTGGTTTAGCGGTAACTGGGCCCGTTGCTGTGGGAGTGGCGGTATGCTCTGTCGCACACTACGTAGGCGCGCAAACGTTGGTCTCTCATTGAATGAGCCAATTGCCCGCCTAGCCAAGGAGCAAGGAGAGGGGGATCTGCTCATCACAATTTATGCCATGATGCTGACGACGACAACGACGACGGTGGGCCATGTTATTCGATTCAAATGACATTGGCAATGCATTAGGCTTGTCCTGCTACCGTATTGGAGTTAAGCTGCTGTGTGCAATGAGCGATGAGCAATGAGTAGCGAGCAACAGGCCAAGGAACCACCAAAAAAAAGCGAGGGTTTAGGAAAAAAGAGAATGTCACATACAGAATTTATGTATAGTTCAAGCGTTTATGCGTGTAATTTACCTACCTAGGTAGGTAGGTGGCTATCGTAAGGAGCGGGGATGTGTTTTTCCAGGGCCTTTTTTTCAAAGAGTACCTATTTTATTTTATTTTTATTTTTGCTCAGGCAGGTGCGAGTGGGTGGCTTCATTCTATTGGCGGCTGCAACCTGCTTCAGAAACTCGACCCCTGGAGCAACCGATGGAGGGTCGAAAACAAGGGGGGGTGACCGGAGATAGCCAACCAGGAGTGCGGAAATGGAGCCTACCAAAAGGGATTAATCTCCCTGTTCCTGGCAGTTATAAACTCTAGCGGACACTAATGTCAATGCTAAGAAACGGAGTTGCATCCCGTCAACTACCCCTGGACTCTTGTTGGCCTCTTCCACTGGGAACTTCCCTGCTCCCCCTGGGCTTGAGGAGTCGGTCACCCCTTGAATAATGATCCAAAACAGGAACTCCCTGGACCCGCCAAGCATAACATGATGCTATTGACTCTGGAACAGACGCCATTCCTGTTCAGGTAGAAGCAGCTCTTTCTGTCATTTCCACTTGGTGCCATGTCTCGCCAATTGTTCCTCTCCGGGGCCTGTTTGCGTCCCAGGCCTTGACCTCGCCGGGTGCGCATTCATACCAAGTCCTGCTTTTTCGGATCGGATCAGGAACAGACTGAAATCTCTGCTGGGTCCTTTTCTCTTGGTCCTGCTTGAAACCCCCTGCTTCTCCTGCCTTAGCCCGCCCCTCTCTCAAGGTCTCCCCAGCCGTGGTCCCCAAGAGACGCCGGGTCTTCTTCTCATTCTTATCCCCTTTCGTCTCCGTCGACCCCAGGCGCTTTGTTCTTTCTGTTTTCCTCATGTGCTCATTCCTGGCCAACTGAGAGTTTCATCTTTACCCGCTCTCTCCCACGCTCATTTATCTTTTGTTTTTCGGCTTCTTGCCTACCACGTTCGCTTTTGCAGCTGTCGCTCACTAGATTTACAACTTGGGGACGATACATTGATTTTTAAAAACAACATTACCTTCCAAGACACACACACAGGTTAGTCGACGTACTGCGAGAGGGAACAACTGCCCGAGTGAAGAGAGAAACAGCGTGGATCGATCGTATGGGAGACAGAAGAGAGACGACGAGAGACAATTCAGCGGGATGAATGACAGGACATTCAGAGGAGCAATGTACGAGACAATCAATGTCTTCCTGGAGCTTGCTCTTCGCTTGGACCGTCACCGCCAACAGAGGAATCGAGGATGGAAAAGACTCAGGGGAATCACTGAATCGATTATCCGCGTTTGCAACCACGGCAGCGACTCAAACGAATATGGCAACGTCACACCAGTATCGATTCAATGATACTGCCGGTCGAAGCTAACTTGCCGCCATTGCTCTCTTCAGTCTCTCTCTTCGCAGTTCTCAAGTTGGACAGGCTTTCTCGAGTTGAAATCACCTCATTAGCCGTTGCAACGTTGAAAGCTAACTTGAAATCTTGTTAGATAGCCAACACGCCACAGACCGTTACAATGAAGAGCCTCATCACTTATACTCTTGCGGCAACGCTCGCCGCCGGTGCTACTGCTCAGCACCACCAGCATCAGCACATGCACGCCCGCCGTCACGCCGGGTCCAAGGTCCAGCACCGTGACGCTGATGTTGTCGTCGAGTACGTCGCTGCCACCGAAACTGTTTACGAGCTTGGCGGAAAGAAGATCGATATCCACGCTGCCAAGGCTGGTCTCAACGGAGGCAATCTTATCGTTGTCGGCGAATCCGATCTTACTTATGATGCCCCTGCTGCTCCTGAAACCCCCATCCCTCAGCCGGAGAAGGTCGCTCAGCCCAAGAATGAGGTCGGCGCTCAGTTCTATGAGTCCGAGACTATCGAGGAGCCTAGTCCAGCCCCTGAGCCTGTTTACAAAGCTCCCGCTACCAAACCCAAGGCCTCCAAGCCCAAGGCTTCCAAGCCCGCCAAGGCCTCCAAGACCGGCGGCTCTAGCTCGTCCTACGGCAGCAACGACGGTGCTTCTGGACTTGACCGTACGTTCAAAAGCGGCGAGATCGACTGCAGCGAATTTCCTTCCGCATATGGTGCTGTTGCCCTCGACTGGTTCGAGCTTGGCGGCTGGTCTGGGATCCAGTATGTCCCTGGCTTCGATATCTTGTCCTCCACCATCTCCGAAATCCACACTGCTATCAATGGTGACGGCTGCACCAAGGGTGCTATGTGCTCGTACGCTTGCCCCCCCGGCTACCAGAAGACTCAGTGGCCCAAGGCCCAGGGCGCCGAGAAGGAGTCCATTGGAGGTCTTTACTGCAACAAGCATGGCAAGCTTGAACTAACCCGCGAGGGCCATGAAACTCTCTGTGAGCCTGGTGCTGGAGGTGTCTCTATCCAGAACGACTGCGACGATATTATTGTGACCTGCCGAACTGATTACCCCGGAACCGAGAACATGGTGATCCCCGCTCTCGCCCCAGCTGGTGGCTCCGTCGACGTTTGCAACCCTGAACAGGACAACTACTATGTCTGGGACGGCTCTGGCACCTCTGCTCAGTACTATGTTAATAAGAAGGGCTACAGCGTCGAGGATGCCTGTGTCTGGGACAGTCCCAAGGGCAAGGACGCCGGCAACTGGGCCCCTGTCGTTCTTGGTGTCGGCAAGGCCTCTGACGGCAACACTTATATCTCCATCTTCCAGAACCTCCCTACCAGCCACGCCCTGCTTGATTTCAACATCGAGATCAAGGGCGACGTCAACTCCAAGTGCTCGTTCATCGACGGCAAGTGGACTGGTGGCGAGTCTGGCTGCACAGTAAGCTTATTTGTGAACCCGCTGCAAAAGGTGTGTTGCTAACTGATTTACAGACTGCCATGCGTGATGGTGGCAAGGCTGTTATCCGGTATTTCTAAGAAAACCAGAGCCAGTAGACTTATCGAGTAGGATGTGCGTTTTGTAACTTCTTGTCAATATTCTGGGCAGCAGAGCACTAGACCTTTGGGCCGCAGGCCACAGATGAGCACGAGCAGCGGGACATGAGTTGAATCTGCCAACAATCCGTACCGCAGCTAGCACGAGCGGGCTTCCTCCCTTTGTTGAGCTAGGCAAGCTCTTTTTGGATGCGGACTGGATGATGAAGGGATCGAAGAACGTTTGACGGCCGAATTAAGTGCCAGTCTTTTGCGTCCTTTTTCAGCAGCTATATTTTTTTGCTTCGTTTTCCTATGTCGGCACGTACTCGATATATTGCATTTTGAACGTTCTCTTATACATGGACTCCTCGCGGACGTTTTACCTTTTGAACCAATGTATAGCGACGGACAAATGTAGCCAGCGGTTGCGAATCATTTTTGCATTGGGCGGAGCCTGTGCGACGTTCGATACCCCGAAGAGAGGGTGGTGCTGGAATCTCTCGGAGCATGCACGAGATCAAGTGGTCGTGGCCGACGCCTTCAGGTCTCGCAACAAGACGCCCCTCTTAGAGTTTAGTTTAGCCTGTCTATGTAATGTCTGTGAATTGGATAGTGTATAGTTTCTTTTGATCTAAGGATTTGGATACTCGGCCATCTCTCTCTTGCTTGCTTGCTTGCTTGATTTCTTTCATTCATCAATTGCTTAGTATAGTTCCGCACTGGCTGTGCTATTGACGGCGTGCCATTGCCCTGAGGCGTTTTCCCCGGACGCCACAACCAGCCGTATTTTCTTTAAACTCCGCGCCAACCATGAACAGTATCGTTGCCGCATGTGACGGGTTATCGGGTCGAAGATTGGCCAATCTCTCTGCATGTGCTGTTTGTTGGGTGCGTCATACTGTACAGATCACAGTACCAGACGATGGAAAGGAGGGTAGGAATACATCTTGACAGGCCTCGCATGCTGCACAACCTCCCCTCTTGCTCTGCAGCGATTATTGGTGAATTCGATGTCGATGCTGGAATCTAGAGATCTTTGCATAATAAACATGTGCCGAGAAGACATGGTTGCCGAAGCGACAAGAACTCTTATACTGCGGCTGCGGCTTAACGTTGCAAAGCTTGAGATAAGGCAGACAGTATACACATGCCGCTAAAGAATTCGTTACTGCAGGTTGCCGCAGGTCGTGGCGCATCATGATCCCATCCTTTTATCGTCATAGGCTCCACCACGCATTGGATTGTTGAACAGCACTGGGATAAATCCCTTCTTCTTGTTGCTCTTGCGGCTGCCAGCCTTGTAGTATTTCCGCATCACCAAGAACCACCCACTGCACCAGCAGAGGAAATATGTCGTTGAACCGTATCCAAAGCATTGAGACGCTGGCTCCCCCGCCGGGTCACGTTTTTCATACGCCGATCGATCGGAGGGCCAGCGATGCGAGTGAGTTGAGGGTAAAGCGGCTGACGTTCAATCCCGTCCCGCAGGACTTTGAGACGGCGTCGTTGAGACCGGAGGAACAGCATGCCGAGACGGTTGGGGCATTTGAAGTTCCTCAATGGAAGAGGCTGCGTACGTTGTTACTTGTCGTGATAGCTACTGATACCTGTTGGTAGACTGACTGACTGACTGGCTGGCTGACATGGATATACAGTTCAGATTGGTGCCGCAGTCATACACTGCCTCTTTGCCGCAGGAATTGGTAAGTATCCATCTCATGACTTATCATGGCTTTTTTCTTTCTTTCTTTCTTTTGGAAACGACGAGCTCATCTTTTTTAGTTTTTGGCTACGCTGCTATCAAACCGGTCCTCAAGCTTGAAGGTGCATATTCCGACGTCTGTAAAGTCACCCACTACGACGACATACAAAGCTTGACAAGTAATGCAACTGCCATCAGTGACAATCCCCACGACACCTGCGTTGAGATTCGACTGAACCTCATGTTTACAGTCGCTGCTGTCGGTACCAACGTTGCAGCTCTTCCTGTAGGCGCAATCCTTGATCACTACGGCCCTCGTGTATGTGCACTGTTTGGATGCTTCTTCCTAACCGTAGGTGCATTACTCATGGCCTATGCTTCCTCTTTGCCATTTGACGGCCTGCTCCCGGGCTATCTTTTTCTTGCTCTCGGCGGCCCATTCACATATATCTCATCTTTCCAGCTTTCGAATGCGTTTCCACGACACTCGGGTCTTATTCTTGCGTTCTTGACCGGCGCTTTCGACTCATCAAGCGCACTGTTCCTTGTTTATCGCCTGATTTACATCGCCACCGACCGAGGTTTTACTTTACGCCGACTCTTCCTCAGTTACTTGGTTGTCCCTGCTGTTATACTCGTCAGCCAGATACTTATCATGCCCGGCCAATCTTACAAGACTGTCGGTGAACTTGTCGGCCAAGCCGCCGAGGCAGACGAAAACATTGTGCACTCGAATACAAGCACGCAGGAGGAGATTGATGAGCACACGGCACTGCTCCGCGAAGAGCGCCGTGAGGAGAGGGAGCGGCGCGAGGCAGTGGTTCAGGATATCGAGAACCTTCTGGGCTCAGCCAAGGCCGATGAACAAGTTGAAGCCAAAGAACGACAGCACGTTGCATCGGGTGTCTGGGGAGTTCTCCATGATTGCACTGTCCTTGAGCAGATTCGATCTCCTTGGTTCATCCTCATCTGTCTCTTCACTGTTGTTCAGATGACCCGTATCAATTTCTTTGTCGCCACCATCCGTCCACAGTACGAAGCTATCTTTGGAGACCACGAGCGTGCCGTGCGGATAAACAATTTCTTCGACGTCGCCTTGCCAGTGGGAGGAATCATCTCGATCCCTTTCATCGGCACGGCTCTCGATCACGTCAGCACCGTCCTCGTCTTGGCAACGCTCGTCGTTTGCGGAACCCTCATCGGCATTCTGGGCGTTTTACCCTCTGAGTGGGCAGCCTACGCTGGAATCGTGCTTTTCGTTCTGTACCGCCCATTCTACTATACTGCCGTGTCAGACTACAGCGCCAAAGTCTTTGGCTTTCGAACTTTTGGAACCGTGTATGGCCTAATCATCTGCCTTTCTGGTCTCTTGAACTTTTCACAGTCTGGTCTCGATGTTCTCTTCCACCAGACCTTTAACGGAAATCCGGTGCCCGTGGACATCATGCTTCTGACAATCGGCCTTGCCATTGGTGTTGCGTTGGTGGTGTTTGTGGCCTCACAGCTCCGCACGATGCGTCAGAAGGCAAGGGCGGGCATTTCGCAATAATTCTGCGACGAGACACTGAGCATGAGCCGATAATTTTGAGATCATGATAAGAATCTCACCCTTACAGGGCGAGCGTTCTCAATTGCGAGGAAGCCGAAGGTTGGCTCCTCTGTGGCCGAGAGGATGATATACTCTCAAACTAACGAATATTCTAGCACATACGACCCAAGGTAGTGGGGAGAATGGGATCTCATCTAGTTCTTATTCTTTGCTTGACGATGACTGTTTTTATAACCTTTGTCTCTGAAATGAAGACCCAAGTTCATATTTTGTCTTGTTTTTTCTTTGGATACTTGAGAAGACTAGAAGATACATCTAGATTTAAGAAAAAGATAAGTTGCACAAAGTGGTATCAGTGAATATTTTTCTGCTGGTGTTTTCAACCCACAATAGAGATTATTGGTATATATATATTTATGACGGGAGTCTAGACTTGAAATAACCAAAGACGCAATAAGCAATGTTGAAAAATAAAATCAGCCTTGGGAGGTAGCATAGATCAGCGCAGCCAGGCAGCCAGGATAGGCGCATGCTTGCCCATCTCTATCGTTTTATTTCTCTTGTGTAGCTCGCACAATCACCATGGGCGGGACTTTTGCCCATTCCAAGGACTGCTGCGGCATCAAGCTCGATATCATAGACCTAGATGATCCCGAGGACCAACATCACCCACTTGCTGGTATGTCGACTTATGGAAGCAGGACAATGTCGTCTTGTCTGATCCCTCCAACAAGCAATCTTCTCTCAAATCTCAACGAGTATCAACCACCAACTCAACTCCCTTCACCCAGTTTCAGAGATCGCTTTGAGGCGCTGCCCCCAAAGATCGAGACTCTCAGTAGTACTAGGTTGGGCTGTCTTGCATTTACATGCAATCTCTTACTCCTCAATGACGGGAGTGCGGAAAGGCTGCTCACCACAGTACTGGCCCCAGCCGTCAAGCTGGGCAGAAGCCCACTTGATAATCTTGGAGAAGCCCTTATCCTCGTCCTTGGCTACACAATAGTACGACTCGTCCGATGCACTGAGCTTCCCCGTCTTCTCGACCGAGGGAGGGTACTCGATTTGAAGTACAGGCTTTCCAGCGTCAATGTAGATCTGGAAGTCTTCGCAGAACGGCCAGCTCTCCTCGTTGGGGTCGGTGGTGCCACGGCACGACTCGAGGACCGCAAAGTCGAGAGATGAGACGAGGTCTTCGGCGATCTCGGGCGCGTTCTTCTGGCCGATGAGCAGGGCGTTGCCGTCCTTGGTCTTGATCGAATGGGCGTGTTGTGCAAGGCTCTTGAGGTAGTTGGTATAGTCGGACGGCTTCAGCTCGAAGCCTGTAGGGTCCTCTTCGCCCTCCCACAGCCAGGCATCGACATTATCGGGGTCTACAGCATCGCAACCAATTCTGGCAGCGAGATCAAGACGTGCTTTTTGAAGTTTGAGCACGGTTGGATTGCGGATATCGAGGTACCACTCTTCACCATCATAGGGATAGGCCAAGGAGCGACCGATGGCTGCCTCAGGGAACTGGTCTTCATCCTCGTCCCAAGCCTGAACAGCTCCGGCATTGAAGTAACAAATGACAAACTTGCCAGCGCTCTATTCGATCGATGATTAGCCTCGTCTCTTTCTGTAGCGATCATCACAACCGTAGGGTTACCTTGAGCAGAGGAATCGTGTCAGGATAGTCCCGAGCATGTCCCATATCAATGTCCCACACCTTGGCCTTGGACGGGATCAAGTCGGCCACGCTATCGTGCTTGATGGGCTGATGGATAACAATCTCCCACTGAACACCAGGCTTGAAGTCAGATAGCCCAGCTGCGACTGCGGTAGCTGCGGGCTTCGCCTCTGCCGTCTTAACAAGGTCAGCAACACGACATTCGCCTTTACGACGAGCGCTTACAGAGCCACCGAGCGCCAATGTAGTAAGAGCAATACGGTTGAACGCCACCATGGTTGCCGATATCGAATCACAAGAGAAGAGTTGAGGGCGGGCGGGGGTGTGGAAAAGACGACTGATTCTTTGCAGTGTAAGGCTTGAAGCAAGATGAGACCAAAGCGAACCAAAGAGGAGTGGCTATTGACGGGACGAGTAACTAGCTCGTATAGGGATATGAAGGATATTCTAAAGGTATAAGAGGCAATGAAGCTATTTATTCTTTTGTCGGTCGTCATCATTCGTGTGTCGTGCCCAGCTTCAACAGGCCATAATCTGACATGCTCGCGTTCCTACATATTACGTTGGAAGCACATACCAAGTGCTTACTTGTGGCCACATTCAACAGGGGACCAAAGTCCTAGAAAGCTGGATGTGGTAGGGTTCTGAGGTGAGATAGTGGAGCGAGAATGAATCGCTTCGCGGATGGGAGATTACGTCCGAGGAGTCCTTCGTAACGTTGGATTTGACTATACCACCATCTTGTTCGGGAATGGTTTTGGAGTGGGTTGGTCGCCTCGGCTTAACCACTCGAAACAACAGCCTGATTGGTAGGCTTGCTCTGTGTAGGCACTGACTGGTGCTTTAATCGGAAATGCTGGGACGGGATATAAACTTCTTTTTTGATTGACCAGGATCAAGGCCCACTCAAGCCCAGCACAAAGACCAGGATCCTCGACAAGCATTTGAGAGACGCTGGCCTCATTGAGGCGGCTCCTAAAGTTGCATACTCGTCCCCGCGGCAGCTTCTCGTGCTCTGCGAACCTCGTCTCGTCTTTCCTCATTCTCCTCCTTCAGCCGTTCTTCAACCTCGTCTCTAATACCACCAAGATCCGGTGGTATTGTCTGAAATTGGACGCTCGGTGCTGCCTCCACGAAGCGAAGTTGTTCTGTGACATGTTGCACAATCTCCTGTAGGCGCTTGGGGGGGTTGCGATTTTGTCGCGGCTCGCCTAGAATCTGCTCGAGAGTAGGGAAGAGAGTATCCTGCCGGAAATGGTCACGCCATGGGGCATGCTCAGGCAGGATGGGATTGATCCTGTCTTGTGCGTTGATAGCAATACTCGTCTCGTAAGTCCAGGCTCTGGCCACGTTTCGCGGAGTGTATCCACCACCGCCGAAGAGAATCATGGGGATCCCAGTTTCCTTACAAAACTTTACACAAGCTCCATGTCCTTGAACTTGAAGGTTGAAGCGCCCGAGACGATCACCCGCTAGAGAATCAGCACCGCATTGTAGAGCAATAGCACCAGGCCGGAACTTTTCAACGATTTTGCCAATGACAGTGTTAAATAGATGATCATACTGTTCATCCGTGATGCCGTCGTTCAATGGTACGTTGAAGGCGTGATGGGCTCCTGGATTGTGTTCGCTTTTCGGGCCGTTGTCATCCAGAGCGCCAGTGCCCGGGAAGAAGTTGTTTGGGTCGTATTTGTGAAAAGATACAGTCATGACTCTATCGGTTGAGAAAAAGGCTTCTTCGACACCGTCGCCATGATGTACGTCAATGTCGATGTATAAGACTCGAGGATAGTGACGGAGCAGCTGAAGGATGGCGAGAACGATGTCGTTGATGTAACAGAAGCCGGAGGCTTCAGATCTCTTGGCGTGATGAAGACCACCGCCCCAGGAAATAGCAATATCTGACTGCTTGGAGCATATTTTCCTTGCTGCATCGAGAGAGCCGCCGGCAGATAATGAACAGTAGTTGAATAGGCCATCAAAGAGGGGGCAGTCGGAGCCACCCAAGTTGAACTTGAGATCGACTCCTTGGTTTTCAAGATCCCGAGGTACCGGCTCTGGTAGGACAGTGCCAAGAAAGTCTAGATAATCCGAAGAGTGGAATTCAGCAAGCTCTTCGTATGTGGCAGCTCTGGAGATGTAGTTGTCCATGGCGAAAGACATGCCGTAGGAATAAATGAGACTCTTGGACAGAGTAAGTCGCCATGGTTTCATGGGATGGGTGACACCAAAGTGATGCTTTTCAATGTCCGGGTTGCAATGAAAGGAGACGTTGTATCCTTTTGGTCGGGTGATACCGGATTCTTCGGCGAGACGTTTGCACTTGTTGTAGAACTTAGCATTGTCCATCTCGCTCGCCAGGCCGAGAGGCGAATTGGTGAACTCTTCAACAACAGAGTTATCGCGGTCCTCATCTGCCATATGGGGGAGGTAATTGGGTTTAGGCACCCGGTACCTGTAGGAATCTATGTCCATGGTTGCGGAAGAAAGTGCAGGATCGTCTCTCTTATGTTCGAGATGCTTGAAAGCGACACAGCTTGGCTTGGGATGTTGATCGAGTAAGCCAGGTTCGCAAGCCCAACGCCTGACTCCGCTTACGTACAGGATGAAAAGGCTCTTCTATGTAAAATATCCAATGGGGAGTGCAAAAATGGTATAAAAAGCCTCTTGAGTAATACTCTTTTGGTGGAAACTTGGCGGTAAAGTTGTGTTGATGAAGCTGATAGAACGAACCGCCTCAGATCTCAAGAGTTGAAAATGGTCAAATGCAAGTGGTTGGCAGTTACGGATGGGGAGCGAACTTGACGTGTGGTTGGTTGGTTGGTGAAGGAGGAGTAGAGCCAGGTACCGGTGGGTAAACTTCTGGGCTTTGAGAGACTTGGATACTTTGGATGGAGAAAAATGGTCGGGAACCAACCTACGCCTTCAAGTCTAGCCCAGATAAGCTCTAGCTGAGAGACTACCTAGGTACCTGCCCTGTACCTCCGAAATGTGGCTGCTTCAGGTGGCGTAGAGGCTGATAAAACGTCACTTGACCTTTCTTTTGCTCTTAAAACTCATATTGCATCGCACCCTCACAACATCCCCGTTTTCAAGAAACGCATCCAAGAGAAGACGTTCGCGGCTGCTGCTCGGATTATACTGACTGAGCAGAGCACCGCGACTACCACTTGGTACTCTCAAGTCAAAGAAAAGACAAGCGAGCAAGTGGGTATCGAGGTGAGCCGAGCCGAGTCATTCATGTCGAGTTGCTCTCCGCGTTCTCTTTGAATAGCCAAACCAACGCAAGCCAAAGCGAGCCTATCACTGCTTTGGGAATTGCTCGTGACAACCACTCTCTCATTCTTCCTGCTCTTCCTTCTGCCCTTTGGCTTCGGGACCCGTAACTAATGGGACCACTCGTTTCCCTGGTCCCCTACTTGCCCTTGTCTTGTCTTGACTCGATCAAAGCAATCAACCAACCATCAGACTGTCTCTGATTGATTTATTTCTGTTTCTCTTCATCTACGTCTATTCTGGTCTTGCGGCATTGAGCGCCACGGACCTGTCTGGCTCGCCGCATGGATCTTGAGAGCCTCGACATCATCGCATTTCTATATCATTAGCTCTTGTCGCGTAGGGCATTCTCATCGTTAACAGTCATGCCTAGAGACGACTTGTCCATCGACTTCGTCAAGAGGATGCCTCAAGCCGAGCCCCTCGACCCCGGCATAATCCTCGACGACTGGATCAACCGCGTCCAGAACCTCCCCGAAGAGATACGTTTCATACAAGAAGAGGTTGCCGATAAGGATCGTCAGTACAACGAGTGTATACGCACGATCGAGGACCGCGACGGAAAGATACAGAAATGGATCAAGACGAACGGAAGCCACGAGCCGAATCCTAAGGAGGAGCTCCTACGGTCCCAAGTCCGCGATAATTACGCCCGAGCCGACCAGCTATCACAAGAAAAAATCGCCCTGTGCCAGAAGATGCAGCTCATAGTGGACAAGCATCTACGAAACCTAGACGTTCAGATAAAGCTGCTTTACGACCGAGCCGAACCTGGCTTTACCGAACCTGACGAAGTCCCTTCCCTGCTTCGACCTAGCGCAGCGAACCATACAGCGCCCTCAATCCGCGCCATCAACCCGGCAAGCCATATGACAACCGCCGCTGGCCCTTCCACCCCTCTCGCCGCCGCGCAAACCTCTTCCAATCCCACCCTCGCTCGACTCCCGAACCACCCCAACGTTCGCCAAGCACAAGCTCAGCAGCACGCCGCATCTGCTCCTGCAACGCCTGCAGCCAGCATAATTCTGAACAGACAAAGAGAAGGCTCCGCAGGGCCTGCGACGAAGCGTGGCCCTCGTGTGAATCCCGCCCTGGGAAATGTACCGAATACATCAAGTGGCCTAGCAAGACACTCCTCGCTTGGACCAGGCACCCCTAAAGGTGGTGCTGTCGGAGGATCTGGTCTCGCGAGAGCCGGTAGTGCGGGCCCAAGAGCTAGTTCTGTCAAGTCAACAGGAACGGCGAGTGGCCGCCGAGGTACTCCTACTGGTGGGGCACGAAAGAAGATTACCAACAAGTCGAATCTATCACGAGTTAAGAAGGCTTCAAGCAGGAATTCGCCGGCGCCGACAAATGATAGTGAGCTTTCAGACGTTGATAGTGGCAGCGGAGAAGATGAAGATGGCGTCGATGGCCGGTCCAGAAGCACGCCTATTGCTGATGGCAAGGATGTCGATGGTGACGATATCCTCGGAGATGGTGATGAGGATGATGAAGAAGCTGGTGATGACAAAAAATATTGCCTCTGCCACAACGTTAGCTACGGCGATATGGTAGCGTGCGACAACGACAATTGCCCCTACGAGTGGTTTCACTGGTCATGCGTTGGACTAAAGAGCGAGCCTAACGGGACATGGTACTGTCCGGTATGTACCGAGAAATTCCAGAAGAAGAGCAAGTAGACGGGTTGCAGATTCGAGACGGATTTTTTTTTGGTATAAAGGATAAGGTAGAATACTTTGCCTGCACCTGTTTATGGGAATATCGAATGCGATGGCAGCGGCGTTTTAGAGACAGCTTATACCCACATTGTTTGAAGTAGTAGCATCTTGTCTCCTACTCTCGCTCAGAGTTTGAAACATGTTGGCGATTGTGCTTTAAATTTGTGCTACTTCATTTTGGCCCAAGGAGACACTGTACAACACCACGTCGAACTCCCTCTGTTTCTTCTCTCAGTTGTTCTACCTTGGCCCCCTTCTGTTGTGCCTTATCAATAAAGTCATCAAGCGAGCCGCCGACGCCAAAATACAGGCGTTTTGCTCCAACGTAGGCACCCGCTTCACTGCCTTCTGTCTTCCGCTCCCTTTCTAGGATCAGAAACATCGTCTCGAGAAAGGCCCGAAGCGCAAAGGGAGAGTAGATTGTTTCCGCTCCGAGGAGTAATGTGTTGCTTGGCTGGACATCTCCTGAGGGTAGGGTGTAGATGAGATCGACAAATTCCTGCGACCAGGCGCCCGATACAAAGAAGAGTGTGATATTGGATTCCGCAAGAGACTTTTGGAAAGCAGCGAGGACTTGAGGACCAAGCTCGACCTCACCCTCGATTGAGAAGACTCCCTGAAGGGCGGGTAGTTGGGAATTGTTGAGAGCCCATGAGAGGATCAGGTTGGGCAGAGTGACGAGCTGAAGAACTGAAGGGTTGTAATCTGCCATGATAAGAGATAGAGGCTTTCTTCCTGAAGTTGAAGTCATGGCCCAGTGAAATATGGCCAGGGATGGTAGTGCAGTGCCACATCCAAGCTGTTGATCTTGGGGTTAGATATAAACTTGTATATATGTGTATATATATATATATATAGTCATTTTACATACCTCCATTACTCGCAAGGGCTTCTGCTCCATTGTCGAGATAGCCTTGTTTGCAGCCAACACCTTGACAAGATCAACACTGCTCTCCCAGCTCTTGAACCCACCCTCGTAAACCCCCGTCTTCACATCATGACTGCCCAGGCCCTCAGACTGCGCACCAGCAACGTCCTCCTCTTCAGCCATGAGCTGCACCCTCACGTCCCACAACTCCCTGCGTGGCAAGCTAACAGAAGTGCCATCGTCAAGCGTCACGTTCAAGAGGCTGTAGGCGATCTTGGAGGGAAGCTGAGCGAGCAGGTCGGCAAGTTGGTGGATGGTTGGTGTGAGTTGAGGCTTTCCTGGGACGGGGAATGCGCTGCTGACTGCGGGGGTTGGGGCGGGCTTGGAGGTGGAGGGAGTTTGCTCGTCGTCGGATATGTCTTCGCCGGCGAAGCCGAATGAGAAAGACATGATGGCTGAACTGTTATGCTATGTCGGTTGTGAAGCACTTAAAAAAATACTTTGATAATATGAAAAGTTGTGAGCGTGAGCACTGTGCAGTGGGGCGGTAGAGGACACTGTGTTTGGGTAGGTAGGTACTGTACTGTACCTATCTATCTATACTAAGAATCTCATTCTCAATACCTGCGATTCTACCCGTCATTAATTTTGGCAACCAACGTTTGGTATTTTGGACAGCACCACAACCATTGGGCGTCAATCATATGCCCATGTAAACAAATAACAACTTCCTCACGTACAGCCTCGAAATTGTTTCCAAAAATGCGCCAATCTCTTCCAAGACTGGCATCAGCCGCCAACACCCAGCGCGGTCTGAAACCAAACCCCACGGCCCTTCTCCCTCCCATCCCCCTCTACCGCCGACTTTTCCGCGCTCACCGCAAGCATCTTCCAGCTGAGATGAGAGTTCTTGGAGACGAGTACATCAAGGCTGAGTTCAGAGCGCACAGGAAGGTGGATAACCCTGCTCATCTGGTATGTCTCCCCAAGAGATATCATGCCAGGAGTCTGTTAACCAAATCAGATTGGCTTCTTAACCGAGTGGCAACTATATGCGCAAAAGATTGAGGGTGACCAGTGGGTGGGCGATAAGTTGGACGAACAAAAGCTCGCAAAGATGAGTGGTAATTTAAGCGGAAGATCATCCGGTATGTTCGTTGCTAACGGTTTGTGTAGATGAGCAAATACACCAGCTGTACGAGTTAATGCAGGCCATTCAAAACAGAAGCAAAGAGAGCGGCGAGCAGGAATCATAGACGCATCTTGTAAAACAAGTAGAATAGAACCAATGTACATCTAAATTAACCCTAGCACATCTTTTACCCTACATGAATAAAATCATCCATCTATCTACCCTCCAACGCCTCCGCTATCCACGTCGCCTGAATAGCGCTGACCTTTTTTGCATAGTTCTTATTAGTGTAAACGTGCTCCAGAAACATAATGGCCTCTTTCTTCTGTCCATGCAAAACGCTGGCAGGGTGGATAGCAACAACATGTTTTCCTTGGACTGTAACAAAGCTGCCATCTGGAGCCAACATAGCCGTCTTGAGAGCGAATCCTCGAAGGAAGCACTTGAGCAGCTGCTCGGCGCGCTCAGGGGAGGCTGGAACGAATGGTTGGGGGTCAGCCGGCGGAGCTTCCTCCAGAAGCTTCTCCTTCAGACACATGCCGCGAAGCTGTCTTCGAATGTTCAAAGCCTGTCTCATGTTGCGCATGTTGATCTTTCGCTGCCTACACCAGTTTACCCTGTCTGCGTTTTCTGCCGTGTACTGTTGAATGGTGGTGAGGTAAGTAATGACATCTCCCTCGCGACGCTGAAGTTCCTTTCTGAAGGTCTCGACTTCTTCTTGGGCTTCTTCAGACTGGATACTTAGAAAGATGTCCTCTCCGGATGTGATACACGAGATAATGTCGATCGCTTCAAGCACGCAGTCAAACTCGGGATCGGCAGCAGCAAGAAGGACAGCCCCCAGTGGCGCAGATATAGGCAAGCGAGCCATCGTTTCGCCAATTGGCGTAATTGTACCATCATCATTTAGAGCACCCAGGAAATGCAAATGAACCAGGGCCTTCTCAATTGCTTCTGTCTCCGGCGGATCCATAAGAGGAAAGGCGAGGACATCCTGGATCCCACGAGCTTTCATAGTCAAGACTGCGCCCAGTACATCGTTGCGGAGAATCTCTGGAAGATCCGACTCTTGCAGTACCTCGAAAGCCTCTTCTGGGTACAGCCGGAAGCATTTTCCTGGGCCTTCACGGCCAGCCCGACCAGTTCGTTGAACGGCAGACGATTTTGAAATGGGCTTGGCGAGGAGAGACTCCATGCCCAACCGTGCTCGGTATTGCTTCACCTTGGCTTTGCCGCAATCCACCACATACCTTACTCCAGGAACAGTGACCGATGTTTCAGCAATATTTGTCGCCAGGACAATCTTTCGAGTAAAGGAGGCCTTGGCGGGCAAGAAGGCTTCTCGTTGCGCATCCATAGATAGCTGACCGTACAAAGGGAAGACCTTGATCTTGGGAACGTTGGAAGCCAGTGTTGCCGCATATTCTTCAATCAGCTTTTGCGCCGCCTCAATTTCCTCCTGACCTGTCAAGAACGCCAGAATATCTCCTGGAAGCTGCTCCTGTAAATGAATTTTGTATATGGTTTTGAGAAGGGCGTCCTGGAGATCGGCCACTGGCTGCGGCTCGTGGTTTACCTCCACGGGGTACTGTCGTCCCTTGATTTTAAGAACCTGAAGCGTATTCGCATCCTGGCTTTTAGGTTGAACACCCTTAAAAAACTTTTGTATACCCTCCACGTCTGCTGTCGCACTCATGATGACCACCTTTAGCGGGATACCGCCGCGGCCAGAAAGGTCACTAGCAAGAATCTGTTTGAGAAAACCGACCAGCAGATCGACATCTAGGCTTCGTTCGTGGATTTCATCGACCACGATGGCGCTGTAGCTCCGAAGATTGGGGTCTCGTAACAGTTCCTGGAGAAGCATACCCTCGGTCAAGAACTTAATTCTTGATCCCTTGGGAAGCTGGTGGTCGAATCGAACTGAATATCCAACCAAGCCATCTGGTCGTCCCTTTCCTAGCGGCGTGCCGACCTCTTGAGAGACTCGATGGGCCAAGGTCGTCGCAGCGACTCGTCGGGGCTGTGTGATCGCAACCATGCCTCCCACCGAAATTTCATCGTCTGACCCAGCAACCTTGATCTTTTGACGCCTGCACCAAGGCTCTTGGTAGAGAAATTGAGGAACCTGAGTACTTTTACCGGAACCCGTCTCACCTACTAGGACAAGAACATCGCAGCCTGATTTTCGTAACGCCTTCTGAATCTGCTCGCGATACTGCCATATGGGAAGTTCTTTGCGTGTCTTGAGTAACTTGGGATCCTCTCGACTTCGCGATTTACTATTCGGACGGTCCTTGAATTCATTCCTAGGCCCATAGAATGTGCTTTCCTTCTTCTTCTTTCTCAGCTCAGTGGCGATGGCTGCTGGAGCCGGAATTGAGCTCTCTGGTGTTGATGCTGGGACTGGAAGTGGAACTGTCTTTGGCTTGGGTGCAGGTGCTGTGAGATATCCTTCGAGTGAAATCGCCTTTCCTCCTATTGTGACGGCATTTGGATCAGTCTTTGTCTTTCTCCTCTTGGCCGGGGGGTTAGAATTATTTTCGGCCGCCATTTCGCTTGTACTGTCCAAAAGGTTGTTGCAGTTTGGCGGAACTTTTTGTCCTGAGGAAAAATTCGGTTGCTTCTACACTACAGTGTCAAAACGCAGCCGGTAAGAATAACACTGTATATCCATTTCGCAGATATAAAGCATTAAATTCAATCATTTATTCACATATTCATAATTCAATTGTACCATAACCTGCCGAGACTCTGTCCAGTTACCTTATGAGATATAGGACTTTCTCTCCGTAGTCTGATACGCCTGCATGTGTACCCAGTGTGCATGACAGTTTAAAGAGTTACAGGAGCAGACATGGTGACTCAAGAGCCAGCATCAAATTAAAAGGCAACCAGTTTCATTACAAACATGTCCTCTATACTATTTCCATAGCTTGGCTTCTTTTAACTAGGCGTATACAAGGTGCCACGGCCCAGATGAGACTAACCCTACTGTTCTTACATCTGGATGCCTCAACTGGACATATTAGTTCTCGACGCCGTCTGTTCCAAAACAATTTCTATCATTCGTTATGTTCTGCTGAAGCCCTTACTTGATACGGGCCAAGCGCTCTCTGTTCATCCTCGTGGCATCATCAACAGCATCGCTCTGTTCCAAAGGTTAGCAACAGGACCATATTGGTCAGGTAGAGGAAGGGGTTACTTGCCTTGTTCATAATACGATCGATCTGCTTGTTCTGCGAGTCAACCTCCTTCCCAATGGCTCTACCAACCATGTTCATCATGGATACCTGGCCCTCGAGTTCGGTGATACCGTCATCGATCTGATCCTCAAGCTCATCGGCACCTTCTTCATCATCCAGATTGAACTTGCCGTAGTCCTTCTTGCGTGGCTGTCCTCGTGGTCGGCCAGCAGTGTTGATATCCCTGAAGTTGTTCTCCATGCGTTGGTTGGCCGCGAAGCCATCCTTACGAGTGGCCTCTCGTTGGTCTCGTTCAGATCGGTGACGCGCCATGACCTCCTCATCTGCCTTCAACTGACGCTGCTTGGATGTGAAAGGGTTGCTGACATGAACAGCAAACATGCTGCCGTTAAGCGTCTTAAGTTCAGCAGCTCTATCTTGAGCAATCTTGTTCTGGTTGGCAGCGATATCAAGATGCTTCTCGGTGTTGTTCAGCCGCTCTCCTTGAGCTCCGAGACGGGCGAGCGTGGCACGGCCGACTTCATTGGCTTGCCGAGCCATCTGTACCGAGCGGTTGACCGAAGATGCACTCTCCTGCTGAAGCTGTCGTTTTTCAGCGAGGATAGACTGGTACTCCTGCTCCTCCTGCTCCTCGGCAGTCAGCTCGCGCTCTTCGCCGTAGCCACCGTACGAGCCACCAGCGGCTCCTGACTGCCCCTGAGCTCCATTGGCGGGCTGTTGCTTCTGAACCTGACGTTCCTGAGCACCAGCAAAAAGATTATCTCGGTTGTCGTCAGGCTCGCTAGGTCCAAAACCGCCATAGCCACCAGGACCTCTAGCACTAGCGGTCGGACCTGGGCTGTTATATCGGTTCTGAGGAGCGTCGCCGTATCGGTTACCACCATAGCCACCACCAGACCCGTATCGATCCGCACCGTAGCCGCTAGCTGGCTGAGAGTTGTAACCTCCCGGGGCGGGCGAGGGAGCACCGTGAGAGTTGGGATGCTGGGCACCGCCAGGACCTCCAGGGCCGTTGTTGAGACCAGTGCGGGCTTGTTGATAGGGAGTTACGTTGGCATACTTGGCGTCGTCGGCGTAAGGATCTTTGCCTCCTTGTTTGGCGTAGGGGTTTTCGGAGGAAGCAGACTGGGACGACTTCTTGCGACCAAAAAGAGCGTGACGGTTGGCGTCGTCGCCGTCATCGCCTTTCTTGCCAAAGCCAAACTTCTTCATGACAGGATCAGTTGAAAATCAAACTAGAGTAGAATCTTTTTGGTATAACTGTCGTTGGCGAGGGAAAACTATGAGGGGAAAATAGTAAGAGTGAAGAGTTGAAAGGAGAAGAGGATGATGGTAGCGCTGGCTTATGAGAGGATTGAATTAACCGATACATTGGACTTTGAGTGGTTACCTGCAGCACTAACTTGGGTATTGGTGGGTGCACGCCCGGGGAGAGAGACGGGACCCTGGGCCTACCTAGCGGTGTCCCCCAAGAATCCGCCGCAACTCAAAATGTGCCTGACAACCTCTACCAAGTAGGTAACCTGTTGGCATGCTCAAAGTGGCGTGCCCTATCCATGAATTCTGGCATCGTTTTGGGGATGGTATCAGGCTCTCATCAGGCCTAGAATGATGGGCCAGATTCCGCATGCCAGAGGCTGAAGGCTCGTAACTATACCATGCCATCATACCTACCTAAAGGTAGGCGCCCAACAAGCGCCTGAGATTCAAGACGATCCATAGGTACGAAGGTAAAGGACTGCACCGTAAGAGACATCACTGGACCCCTTAAATCCCGGGCCCCTGGTGCATGCAGCCGCAATCTGGAACCCCTCCATGCAATCCCTGAATCCTTAATTCTCCCGTACACGAATAGTCAGGGTTTCCTATCATTCAGGCCTTCTAAACATCGGCTACGCCTTGAAACCTAGGCATTAGTATCTATCTCAGTTCTGGAGAGCACCGTCTCCTCAAGTCATCCCAGCTGCTAATGAGGCATGTACACATATACACACATGGCTGTGGTCCTGAGAGAGTGGCTTAGCGCTTTTAATGCGTCAGCCTGTGGCGGCGCCTGCGTGTACGAGTCGCATCGGATCAGCCTTTGATATTGGTCAGTACTAGGATAACGTAGGCGGTATTTTTAACACGTCTCAAGTTGATCGAAAAGAAGTGTGGGTTTCAGCTCAAGCGAGATATATTCGAGATGGCTTGTATAGAAGCAAATGCCAGCCGAATCGTTCTAATCTGTAGCCGTCATGAAGTCAAAGTGTGTCATTACAGTTTCTTGTGTGGAGCTTATTAGAGGAGCGACAAATTCCACCACTCGATGTTCTAGAATGACTCTGGAATGAAGATCCGTTGAGTGGTGTGGGAATCACCAGAGAAGTTGAAGACAGTAAAAGTACATACTCTCGTGTGATCCCTGTTCTTCTACTGCTTGGTAGTCTTGGGAGAAAGCTGAAGTTGTCATTAGAATCCGTGTGAGGCATAATTTCGTGTAATCATATCTGGATAGGGATACCATCTGTATAGCCTGATGTGGTAAATAATCACTTTCCAAACACCACAATACTTGCTTCTTATGTTAACAATGGCTTAGAAGGGACATGACATCACGTGCTCTACTACATCAACAAGAGACTTTCTGGGGCAGTACTCCACACTGTACGTAGCCTTGATGATTGATCCACTGATGGGACCCGCTAAAGCCCCCCGCCGGTCTTGATGGGAGTGCCCGCCCAGGCCCGGACAGCTCCTTTGCTAGGTCTTCAGGCATTGAGGTTGTGAGAGTGAACCTAGGCACCTACAATACATAGGTTCTCATCGGGCATGAGGCTCTGATGATTGGCTACCTGGCCGATGCGTCACCCCCGACTCGGTGTCATTCCGATTTGGTCAGCCGGCACGACAGGACAGACTTGCATTTAGCACTCATACAAGTGCGTTTTTTTATCTTTGTTCTACTTGTATCTTATTCAGATCGCAACCTATATCTTAATCGACGTCATGCTTTTCGTCTCCCAAGTTGGCAACTGACCGCCTTGATCTAGGTACCTATCCTTCCTTCCCTGGAGTGAGTCGTGATAAACCCATCACATTACTGCACTCTTGCACCAACTCAACGCATCTTCCCAAGGAATCAACAAGATGATAGTCCGAATATATCAAACATTCTCCTTTCTTGTCACCGGATATCTTGATCTATTATCACATTATCTTTTGCACCGCACCTGATTATCAATACCTACTAGTCTTTTGCTCGATACCATCTTGTTAGATACTCTTGGGAGTTCTTGGTTACTCAGTACGCAACCATGGCCTCCGTATTCACCTACGACCCAGATCCTCCGAGAGTCTCGTCTCCTTGGCTCCAACTGAATGAGCCAGGCAAAGACGACGACGAGAATGTTGTAAACTCAACGGTCGCTCAACCAACTGAGCAAGCCCAGCCAGGGCTCTTATCTGAGTATGGGGTGACCAAACTTGAGGCTGAGCCCCAAGAGGGCCCTACTGAATACAAGCTTCACCTGCTTCTTCGACCGCGGAGAGTTTTCAAGAGCATGAGCACCTCCGGCCAGTCACGCCACGCCTTGCTAGCCAAGCCCTCGACTCCTTCTCCCGCTGCTTCGAGCCAGCCTCGTCAACAAAGACTTCAGCAATTGACAACGCAGCTCTTATGGAGACTGCAACAGTCCTCCCCATATCATGCCTCTAGCTCTAAGGAATTGGCACTTCCCAGACTACCAGATGACAACGTCGATCTCACTGCTCCTGTAAAGCTGAGCAAGCTCGTTCCCGGTCTGGAAGAATCGAGAGGTGCTTTGTACGAAATAGGCGTTGCCGACGATGGCACTCTTGTTGGACTTACCAAGGATGAAATGGATGAGAGCATCACCACCTTGAGAGTCATGGCCGCGAGCTTAGGATGCTCTGTCGAGGTGCTTCGAATGGTCATTGTTGGAGACTGCGAATGGGCGGAATCCACAGAACTAGTCGACAATTTTGTCACCTCTCCAAACGAGGTCGTTCGAAGCGGCAGATTGTGGGTTGCCGAAGCACTTGTTATGCCCAACTTTGGCTTTGCGGAGGATCTCAATGGAGAAGACAGCACATCCAAGGCAGGGGAGATGGAAGCCGAAGCCGTTGCTGTGCCCAACCGTGGTAGCTCAACCACGCCGCAGCTAAGGGTCACTTTCACAGGTCCTACGACATCAGGGAAATCAAGCTTATTGGGCACATTATCAACCGGAACTCTGGATAACGGCCGTGGAAACAGTCGGCTCAGCCTGCTCAAACATCGACACGAGATGATTACAGGAGTCACTAGCTCGATAGCCCAAGAGCTCATTGGGTACAAGGACCAATCAATTCTGAATTATAGTCATGGCAACATCGAGTCGTGGGTTGATATTCATAACTGTTCTGAAGAGGGTCGACTAGTCTTTGTCTCCGATTCGGCAGGTCACCCAAGGTATCGCCGCACAGTTTTGCGCGGCCTTATGAATTGGGCGCCACATTGGATTATTCTTTGCTTGGCTGCAGATGATACAACGGCAGCAGTCAAAAGCCATGGCGCAACATCATCAGCACAAGACGTACTAGGAGTCGCTGCAGTTGGGGTTGATCTTGTTAAAGCCCATCTAACCCTGTCGTTGAAGCTGGATATCCCTTTAGCAGTTGTCATCACCAAGATGGACCTTGCATCCAAGACAAGTTTGCACAGAACCATGTCCAAGGTTTTAACAGCTGTCAAAGAAGTTGGGCGTATACCTAAGATCCTCCAACCTGATCAGAAACAGTGGAGGGACATGGACCGGGTCCCCGAGGATGACTCTACCAAAGTCAAAAGCTTGTTGCAAGGTATATCGGAGAGCGGAAACTTGACAGATCTTGTTCCGATTGTACTTACGAGTGCGGTCAAAGGGACCGGCGTTGGTTTGTTGCACGCTCTCTTGGAAAATTTGCCCTTGCCGCCGGCGCCGACGTCTCGTGATTATGTAGGAATGGCCCTGAACCCGGAGCAACCCAAATGCCTCTTTCACATTGACGATACCTTTACTCGTGCAGCATCTTACAATAACTTGATTGGTGCTTCTGGGAAGCACACCGAGCCTGGTATTGTGGTTTCTGGTCACCTCAGATTCGGGCGCCTCTCTGTTGGGGATAAGATTGTCATTGGGCCTTTCCCCTCCGATGACGACGACCCTCGTGGTTCAACCCCCGATGACAGGCCTTCTCCTGGTAGTTATGGACTTTCCATCTCACATCCGTCCTCGGCAGAGTTGGCACGTATCGCCATGAAGAACGCCGTGTCGGCGTCGGCGATTGCAGGAGAATGGAATGACGCTCAGATCGTGAGCATACGCAATCTCAGACTCCCCGTATTGACCCTCGAGGCTGGACAAGCGGGCTCGATTGGTCTCGTTGTTCAATCACCTTCAAATTATTCCCAGAACGGCAATTCGGACTTTGACTCTACAGCTGAGGTCCTTCGCATCCGCCGTGGAATGATTTTGGCAATACCTTCGAAGCATATGGCAGACACTGAGCTGAGATTGCAGGCGGCAAGTGGGTTCACGGCCACCTTCAACGATCCAGATATCCAGACCCTCGCAATCGGCTCCTTCGTGAATATATATATTGCTAGTATTCGGACGGTGGCACGCATCAGTCGAATATCCCGCCAGGACAGGGCGTGGGAATCCAGTACGGTGGCAACCCATGAAATGGAGGAGATCTTCAACCTTAATGACGATGCTGGGTCGGACAGTGAAAAGAAGGAGCATAACCAGACGAAGGCTGGAATCGAAGTGGGCTTGGAGCTTCTCCATCATCGAGAATGGATCGAGATCGGTTCGCGAGTCATATTGCTAGAAGGCGGAAGCCAGGATAAATCCGGATTAGAGGGTTTTGTTGGCAACGTTGTCGAGATCGTTGATTGATTATTTGAGCGCATTGGGTTTCAGCTTATTGCTGGACTACCAGCGGGTGTATTTAGTTGTTCATTTTGCATTAACTGCTCATAGTATAATCCGTTTGCTTTGCGTCACAAGTGCCTCATGTTCTAGAGGTCGCTCATCATAACTCCAAGACGCCGTAGATGCAAATACCCGATATTTTTCGCTCAAGCCCTAACCAATCCGTAGAATAATGTCCATGTCAAGACAAAGCCCGAAATGCCATTAAACATACCACCAGCCCAGAAATCAAAGAAGCCACGGTAAAAGCGGGTGGGGTCGAGAGGTGCGTGGCCCTTGGGAAGCGACTCTGGTGCAACCTTGAGAACGTAGAAGAGCAGGGTTGTGATGAAGGAAAAGACGATGTAGACGAGGAAACCGTAGTAAGATTCGAGACCAAGGACGCCGGCGCTGACACCAAAGAGGGAGGAAGTCAGACTCTGGAGATTGGAGAGGGTCTGCACGAGCGATTAGTCAAAAGCACTTGCAAAGTGACGCCGTGGGTCGCTGTTGTAGCGATCTAAGGATAGCCGACCTTTGTATTGTGGATGACGGATTCAGGGACGATGGGGCTGATTTGAAGATCGCGTTCGGAAGGCATTGTCGCGGATGTGAGTAGACGGATTTGCTAAGAAGTTTGTGAATCAACAGAGAATTCCGAGGGGACGAAGTGCAGAATTGAGGTTGGTGACAACGATAGCTCTCTGTCTCCAATGAAGCCATCTACGCACTGGAGCTCGACTCCCACCGTGATGACAGCGTGTCGGTCCGACCTTGATTCCGAAGGCCAACTGGATGGGACCCGCTAATTTGGAATCAAACAGGTGCCCAGGCCCGTAGCTGCCGAGAGGACCCCTGCATGGAACCGCCGCCATTGGCGGGGTATCAAAGTGGTACAGTAGGTAGGTAGGTAGTTTAGCTAGACCTTCTTGTAGAGATCAGTAGCCTGTAACTTTGGTGATTCCTGAAGTTACGATATCAATTCGAATCGAAAAACAACACAGCAAAAATGTCGCATGATTTTAAGCCTCTTAAGAACGACCTGCTGCTTCGCGCAGCATGGGGTGGGTAATCCGCGCCCCAAATCTGATCCTGGTACCATTTGGACCTGGTCGACAGCAGAACAAATGATGGGAGAGCTATGCTGAAAATTGCCGTGTTGCGACCTAGGCCAGACCGTCGAGCGACCTCCTATGTGGGTGATGCGACAAGGTGAGGAGAAGACTGAGGCTCTGAACGAAGCACAGCAGACTAACTGATCCAATTGACAGCCGGTCGCTATCTCCCCGAGTATCACGAAGCCAAGGGTAACCGAGACTTCTTCGAATGCTGCCGTGACCCCGAGGTTGCGACAGAAATCACCCTTCAGCCCGTCCGTCGCTATGCAGGCCTCATCGATGCAGCCATTATCTTTTCTGATATCCTGGTCATCCCCCAGGCCATGGGCATGACTGTCGAGATGGTCGAGAAGAAGGGCCCTCACTTCCCAAACCCGCTCCAGAACCCCGACGACGGACAGTACAGTCAGGTTCTTGCCAAAGACGTCGACGCCGCTACCGAGCTCGGCTACGTGTACGATGCCATCACGCTGACACGCCAGAAGCTAGAGGGACAGGTGCCGCTGATTGGATTCTGCGGTGCGCCTTGGACGCTGTTCTGTTACATGGTCGAGGGTGGCGGCACCAAACTGTTTGCGCAGGTCAAAACATGGATCTACAAGTACCCCGAAGAGTCAAAGAAGCTTTTGGCAAAGATTGCCGATATTTGCGTGGATCATTTGGCCTTGCAAGTCAAGGCCGGTGCCCAGGTAAGAGAGAGAACTGAAGATGTGGGAGGCACAGCTCCTCAGAACCGATTCTAATCCTGTTACAGCTGACGATGGTTTTTGACTCGTGGGCCGGCGAGCTTGGTCCTGCTTCATACCGTCAATTCTCGGAGCCCTACCTCAAGCAGATTGCAGAGAAGCTTCCCGCCAAGCTGCAGAGTCTCGGCCTGGACAGGGTGCCCATGACGGTATTCCCCAAGGGCGCCTGGTACGCACTCGACTCTGCCTGTGACCTGGGCTACAATGTGGTCGGCATGGACTGGCTGCATGATGCCAAGGAAGCTGTCAAGATTCGAGGTGACCGCAACATTGTGTTCCAAGGCAATGCCGATCCTGGCGTGTTGTATGGCACCAAGGAAGCTATCACAAGGGCAGTTGAGGAGATGGTTGAAGGATTCTGGGTAGGTAACAAGGGATGGATTGCCAATCTTGGCCACGGTAAGTTGATCTTGTGCTTTTTAAAGTTGAAAGGACTGAGTACTGATGCGAACAGGAATTACCCCTGGTGTGAACCCCGATCACCTCAAGCATTACTTTGAGGAGATTCACCGCCTCACGAAGAAGAACTAATGGCAGAGCATGAATGTATAATATTCATGTTGTATTTCAAGATCCCAAACGTCAAGATCAGGAATTGTGAGAGAGAAGAATAAATGAGGGGTATATAAAAAGAAAAAGGGTGAATATCAGACAGGCGCTCTGAAGAATAGATCCAAAAAATGTAGCATAGTGAAAATAGCATGACCGAGGTATTAAGAAACCTGACTCTCTTGCTTATGGAATTCGTGGGGTGGTATCTTTGCTTTTATCCTTTTTTTAAATATCCTCTGTACTTCTCCGTTGACCCGTAGTTGATAAAGGGCCAGATCACAACCTTTCCTTGAAACACCCAAACACCGAGCTGAATAAAACAACATCAAGTCCCAAGAAACCAGGACAACTTGGAACTCTGATAGTGGCAGAAGGAGAAACTGAGAGGTTCCTATGCTTTCTTGCCAAAGAGCCAGTTCTTGCCCTTTTGAGCGAGTGTCTCTCCAGCAGGGGCAGGTGACGTGGCAGACTTGATATCTTCCTCATCAGAGATAGCCTCCTCATTGCTGGACTTGCGAGACAACCCGGTCTCCTTGTCCTTGAAGACATTGCCGGCGCCTCCTCGGCCTGCGTGCTGAGCACCAGCAGAGGGTCGTCTAAAGACACTGCTCGGTCCGAGTCAGAGAGGAAATTCGCATGAACACACAGTACTGGGGGAAAACTTGCGCTTCAACATCCTGACGCTTGCGCGTCTCGAGGGGATCGTCATTCTTGGCCATGTTACCTGTGCCTCCACGGCCGGTGGTGACGACGGAGCCTTTGAGGACGGGGGTTTGGAGCTTGCTGGGGTCGGTCTTTTCTGTGTGGGCTGAGTCGGCCATGTTGCCGGCGCCGCCTCGACCGTGAGAAGAGAGCATGTTGATGTTTTTGTGGTAGTGAGAAGAGAGATGGTATGTTTGTTGTTGTGAGCCAGGGAGTAGTGACTGGTACACTGCTGGTTTCAGGGGTTGTTGGGCGACCGAGGAGTTGGAGTTGGCTGTCTGTCTACGTCTTCACGAATTAAACAATAGTGAGAAAAAAAGGAAAGAAAAAAAGAGTAGGACTTGAAGAGGGAATCATCAAAAGTCAATCAAGATTTGGAGGCAGAGGTCACACCTTTTAACCCACTTGCCAAGCTCTTGTAATGTCGTTATTCTTGCCAATTTTTTCCCTCCTGCCCTGGCTAGGCAGGCCAGGACTTGTTCCCATGATCTACCAACAGGTACTGCTGCTGCGGGCTTTTCTCACTGGGCCACCAGCGTAGGTAAGGTACCTATGGCCTAGACTCACCTTATACGACTAGGCCAACTCCGAAGGTGGTCATTTGATCAAGATAGGTTTTATTAACTGGCGCTGATCATGGACATTTGCTTCCTCCAAGTAGTTCCAGGTCTGGTTCAATAGACGAATTCCTTGCCTCTAGCTTCGATGTCCATGTTTTTCTCTTTCTTTTTCTTTTTCATCCGGTGTTGCCAAAGAATGAGGCTCAGTTAAAGCTCACTTGTATCAAGTCGAGGATAGGTAGATGCACTTGATCATCGCACTAAACAACCGTGTCCAGTCATTAAATTTTGGTTGCGTAATAAAATTCTGATGGCCGCGTGCTACTGCCCCATGTCTTGGCAGGGTACTTGCAAGGTACCAGATCGATACAAGCTAGGCTTTCTAAATGTCTTGGGACGTACAGAGAGTACCGACATACAGATTATGAGTGAGGGGTTCAAACTACAGCTGAGTTGAGTTGAGCTGACGGTTACTTGAAGTCACTTGATGCTTTTCGGATTGAGATTTGTTCGACTGTCAACATCACCTCAGCTCCAAGATTTTATTTGTCCATCTTATCTTTTTCTCAAGGGAAAGCTTGACAAACTGGTCTATGATTGCAAGCTACCTTGTGTAGGTATATAATAATTCCCTGTATCATGACAGCACTGTCTGGCATGAGGTCCATTATTGGCTTCTTGACACTCAACCTCTACAGTTCTGTATATCTCGTTGATGCTATGCAAATGTTTGACTGACGAGTCAAATTCGACTAGTTGGCCGAAATCTTTCTTCCTTTGCCAAGAATCACCATCTCGCGCTCGCCGGACTCCGAATTCCCAGCGGCGCTCGCTCCCGCTTCCAAGGCGTAAAATTTTAACTCTCTCTGCTGCTTGCCAGCGGACATCCATAGCCGTTTGTGTACTGGCGTGCCCCGAGACGGCGGATCGGGTTACTTTGGTGGCTAGCGACTTATGCTTATTCAAAATCTTCAGCCTCATGACCTCAGAATTCCTTAGTTGTCATGGCTCAAGGCCCTGAAAAGGGTGGTGATGACGTTTGTTTCTTGGGTCCCTGTTTTGGTCATGACCTTTGGATTAATCCTCACTACTACTCTTGATCCTAAACTCTCTTTTTTTGCTGTAAATACTCACATGCCTCACACAAGCTAATACCCAAACATGGTCGAAAATATTCATCAATCCCATACATCAACACCGGCATATCTGCTCAGCAATTTCATGAACCTGCCACTTGCTCTAACAAGGGATATGCGTATCTATCCATACATACGTTGGCAAAATGTCTGTAAGACCTAGAACCAGAATGTCTATTGCCTGGACTCCTTCTCAAATTCATTACTCCTCTCGTGCACTCACGGTGCCGCAGAATGCCTTGGACCCAATATCTCAACCCCAACACGGGTGCACCAACCCGACAACTCTGCTTTCATGTATTCCACTTGAAACAACTCCTTTTTACCTTTTACTCGTAGTCGTCATCGCCTTCGCCACCCTTAAGGTTCGTGTCCTTACGAATAGGTATCTTGATGCCTTGTGCCGCAAAAGTCTTGCTCAGAGGTGTGCTTTCGCACACACCGGGGAATTTCTTGGCAGAGTACACGTTGAAGACCTCGCTGAAGCACGACGAGAGTATCGATGCCCGTCCCTGATTCACGTTATTTGCTCCTCCGGGACGTCCAACGTTGACGAACGAGAACCTTAATCTGCAAACTCAATGTCAGCAATCGCAAGCCACCATCTATCTATGCGCATCGTTTTGGTTCTTACCGGAATGGCCCCTCAGTCCGAACACTCAAATCTTGGAGGACGAACCAGATGCCCAATCGATCTTCAGTATCACAAAGGCGGAATGCGCTCGCTGCCAGGCTGCCAATCAAATTTCTCGTAAACATCCCCTGAGGCTGACCCCCTACCACCGCCATTCGAGTGAGGGCGCTCTGGTCCTGGCCATGGCCGTAGCCATTGCGGAACGGGGTGCTCGGCGGAGGCGCGGGAGCGTCGCCGCCATACCCGCCATGTCGTGGGAAATATTGTTGGGGCGGGCCGTAGGAACTGCTCGATGGGTAGGACGGTGCTACGCCTGTGTCAGCTGTCTCCTTGTTTGCGCGCTGATTACTTCCGTTTCAACTAACCTTGCCCATAGCCTTGCTGTGCAGGCGGGGGATAGTCCTGGCCATATCCCATACCCTGTGCTTGGCCATATCCGGAATCGCGGCTCGGGGGAAGAGCTTGTTGCTGGTACGAAGGGGTGCCCGGCTCAGGACCCGAGTAGGAGTAGCTACTCGACGATGCCATAGAGCCTGTCGCAGTGGATGACCGGACCAAGTTGACCTCGTGGGAACCATCACCGCTCCACAAGTCTACCGACAGCACAAACATGGTGTGGTCAATGTCACTTGTGCGCATCATGTTAGCATGCGACATGGTATTCTCGGGTTTCACGACAACGCCAACGTACCTGTAATCGACTTCTTTGCCTGTTGCAGTGTCTATGATGACAAGGCGAACGCATGGCGGGGGCGTGATTGGGCGGCGATCCTGAATTGAAACTGTAAGCCACATGATCAATACACAATGAGCAGACACGAACACACCTTGTCGCCGAAACCACACATCCGCGCACGCTTGGGCTGTTGTACGACATCAAGACTAATAAGTCGTATTAGCGGGGAAAGGTACACAAGACCACAACGGCCTCAGATTATAACAAACCTATACTTTCGGCCCGAGCCTTCTTCGACTTTGGAAAAAGTATTTGCCATCGATTGGTCACCAACGGGAGGCCCCGAAGAGGGTGGAGGGGCTTCATCGTGTCGTGGAGGTGGAGGATGTTGTTGATGGGGATGAGGTAGTGAGTGTTGGCTCGGGTGAGGCTGTTGATATGAAGCGGGAGGATATGGTGGAAGTTGTGGTTGATGGTGTGGCGGTGGTGGTGGTGGTTGATTGTGATGTTGATGCTGATGCGAAGACAGTGGGTGAGAAGGAGGAGGGTGCGGCGGAGGGTGGTGAAGCTGGCTGGGAGGCGGTAAATGCGGCGGGGGATGCTGGTGTTGATAGGCATGGATGGATGGTATATTGGAAGAGTATCCAGGGCCAGGAATTCGTTGCGACATGTTGGGCTGGCGGTATGCAGAGTTCATGCTGATTGCGATTGGTAGAGTTGTCAAGTGATGTTGAGTGTATATATGTGTGTATATATATATAAAGGTAAGGCAGTAGAGAGTGATGTGCTAGGCTGTGCTGTATTGGGCTGTGCGACGTGTGATCGATCGATGGAGGGACGAAGAGAAGAGGAGCGAGGAGAGATGTTGCGCGGATGAGGCGAGATATAAGACGAGCACAAGGCTCTGGATCGGATGGATAGCTGTTTCGGTCTCGAGGTAAAGAGCGAAGCAAAGAAAGAACGAGGAGACGAGCCAAGACAAGACAGATGCAAGACAAGACAAATGCAAGACAAGACGAGGCGAGACAAGGGACTCGTCGAGGAAACGAAGGCGCCAAGACGCGAAGCCACTGGACCAAAGGAGAGGCCGGCGATGTAGGTCGCTTCGCTTCGCTTCGCTTAAGAGAGAAAAAAGTATTGTAAAGGATCCGTAAACCAAGGTAAGGTATGTCGTCGATGTCGCGCGGGCGGCGGCAGGTGGAGAACCCAGAAGCCGGGCTGAAGGTAAAGTGTAAATTGAAGTTTGGGGTGGAGGATTAGCTCCCAAGTGGCGCGGCCCGGGAGCGCTAAAGAGGGGTTTGCAATTCCCTGCTTGGGCCCGTTTGGTTACCGTACATACATATGTAGTTAATAGCCAGGGAACGAGTCCGTATCTATGTTAGTAACTTGAACTTTTGGTTCGGCGAATATAATCAAGGGTCCAACTCCGCGGTCACGTAGTCTGAGAGTCTAGCTTTGGAATTTAAGCTCCAACACAGAGCTAGAACAGAACAGAGATCAGTAACCAGGTCGGAGTGTTTAGACAGTGAGACAAGAGAGACAACAGAGATGAGGAGCCAAGACAGGTCGAAATCAGGCTGAGGAAAAGAAAAGTGTCAACCTGTAAAGTTTGCAGTTAACTGAGACTGACTGCGACCATGACCAGGACTGGGTCTTCGGGGGTTATCAAAGAGTGTGTCAGCAAAAAGAAAAAACAGAACAACGATTTGGGCGTCTTGCACGTCACTCACACACCACAAGGGCGCATGACACGACGCCGGTGGAGTTGGATGCTAAGGTTAGAGTGCATCTCTCAGGGCAGAGAATAGAAATGTGCATATAAGAGGACTCAAGCCACATGATACCACAGTGTTAGACACCAATTGCCATTCAGAGACGAGCAAGTTGGCAGGTCAGCCAACCACTTTTGCTCACTGCATCTGTGGTGCACTACCAAGGTGTGAAATGAATGCCTGTTGAGAGTGTCTCATTTTTTTCTATCTGTTTCTGCTGTCAAGATATTGAGACCAGGGTCTCGAGCGTCCCCGTGTCTTGCCTCAGCCCTTGTTCAACGTCCTTTTGTTCTCTCTCTCTCTCCAAAGACCCGATGATGGCGTAGATCACGGGCACACATTATAGGTCACAAACATCACCAGTACATTTTTTTGGTGGTTGGGATCCATCTGGAGGAAAGAGTTATTACAAAGCGAAACTTGAGTTTTGTTGTCTGTGTGAATCCTCCTCAACAGCCAAATGTGAATTGATTGTAACTACGCAGTAGATTTTATTCCACCCTTCTCATCATCCAGTCCATTTCGTACCTCCATCCACCTCCCTCAGGTGTGTGTGACCTTATCTTCAACATTGTGTTATCTTTGCGCTCTCTAATTGGCGGACCTCATAGCTCGATGAGGCCCGATTCTCGGTAATGGATAATTAAGCAGCTGGTGGTACCTGAGTTAACTAGAGCCCCAATCAGACCGCTTCAGCACCCTGCCTGTCTGTGCTGGTGCAACAACGAACAGCCCCGCCATCGTCTTTGGCAAGCCCCGCAGTCGGAGTCACTAGTAGTCCATCACAGTCACAACAGATAATAATAAATTCCCGACTGCCTTGGTGACCATCTTCGAAAGCACCCCAAGTTCAAGAGAAGGAATATCGTAGCACTCAATCACGGACCATGGATCTCGTCAACAGGTTGGTTAATTCCATTGGACGGACTCGGGCATGCGCTGCAGACGCTGATATGAAATCTCCTCCAGTCTTGAAGGTCGTCTTCTCTTTGCCGTACCCAAGAGTGAGTCGTCTTGCTTGCACTTAAACATGTATCCTTCAAAAGTATGCTGAGATCTTCGCAGAGGGTCGCCTCAATGCTGCCACGCTCAACCTCCTCGAGGGCGCCGACGTCCAGTTCCGCCGCGAGAACCGCCTCGACATCGCCCTCGTCAAGAACCTCCCTATTGCCCTGATCTTCCTCCCCGCCGCCGACATTCCCACCTTTGTTGGTGAAGGTCGTTGTGACCTTGGTATTACCGGATGGGATCAGGTTCAGGAGCACGATGCCTCAGTCCGCGCCTACAACCAACTGCGGCGCAGTTCGATCGACTTGACCGCCACCGAGGACAAGGTCGCAGGCTCTGATATGGTCATGGAGCTTGGCTTCGGGAGCTGCAAGCTCCAAGTTCAGGTCCCCGAGAAGGGCCAATACAAGACCCCCCAGGATCTTATTGGCAAGACCATTGGTACCAGCTTCGTTAGTCTCGCTGCCGACTACTTTTTGAAGCTTGAGCAGGGCGAGGGCGGCGACGTTTCCCCTCGCAAGATGCGCACCAAGATCGTTGAGCTGAGCGGCAGTGTCGAGGCTGCATGTGCCCTTGGTGTTGCTGAGGGTATTGTTGATCTTGTTGGTATGTGGTGCCGGCCTTGGCTTCGCCAGCTGAGTTGTGTCACGACTAACAATTGGTGACCAGAATCCGGAGAGACCATGAGGGCTGCTGGCCTCAAGGCTATTGACACTGTCGTCGACTCTACCGCCGTGCTTATCAAGTCAAAATCGCCTTCCAACCCTGAGCTGATCGACCTCATCACCTCGCGCATCCGTGGTGTCATCACTGCCAAGAGCTACGTACTCTGTCAGTATAACGTCGAGCGGAGCCGTCTTGTCGAGGCTACCCAGATCACCCCTGGCAAGCGTTCCGCAACAGTCACCGCTCTCGATGAGGAGGGCTGGGTTGCCGTGAGCTCCATGGTCGAGAAGAAGAAGATTGCCCTGGTCATGGACGGGTTGACTCGAATTGGCGCTCAGGACATCCTTGTCCTCGACATCCACAACGCGCGATAAAGGAATAGATCCATCAGACTTGAAGAGAGGCGTTGGTATGCATAAAGGTTGGCGTGGGATTCATAGGCAAACGGCGCTCTGGAAAAGCAAGGACTGGTTGGGTATCGATGGGCTGCAAGAGGGGGGATGAATAACAATGGATGGCTGCAAGTAAACGCCATTATGCCCTTATTATAATGAGATATACTGGTTCAAGCTTCAACCATCTTTTTCCCTTGACTGATGATGGGGAAAGCTGTGCCTGATCTGGACCTAGTCCTGAATACGAAAGATCGGCAGTGCATACCTTGCGCGCATCACGATGAGGCTGGAAGATGTGAAATGGTGGCTTAGCGGACAGCTTGGATAACTACCTAGTACTATAGCTACCTACCTTGGGTAATGAATGAATGGATTCCAACAGCATGGAATAGCATGGCTGGGCCAGAAGCTGCAGAATTGGCCGTCAAATGACCTCAATAAATAAATAAATAAATAAGAGACCACTTCGTGCTTCTTTTTGGGCTTCTCCAGAGCCTCTCTGCCAATGAACGGATAGAGCTAGGCTTGTGATGCTCAGGAACAGGCATGTATGTCATGCTGGTGATCGGGAGGGTCGGGAATCCATGTGTGCTCTAGCAGCAACGCGATGACCTCACTAGGGCGGCTACGTAAGAGCCAGCCCAGCGAGCCACAGCCGTCTCATCAGCAGCAGTCTTTTTGTATTTGATTCACTTGAGCCGAATGACTAAAAACCAGTCATTGTCTCTGAATTGTGCTCTATTTACTTACTATCTGTTTATCTATCTACTAGGCCCCCCCCCTAAAGATATCTACTTCTGACACTCGTTATCATTCACGTCGCTCGTCAACATGGCCAAGATAGGTCCTCCGTCTAAAAACGCTGGTAACCAGCCCTCAAAGCTCTACTCAGTGGGTCTCACCTCGTTAAGACAACAGAGAGATGCCCCTTCATTTTGATCAGTACCAAGAACTCTCGCCATGTTACGGATAAGTTTGCTTTGTGATCCTGGATGTCCCCGTCGTAATTTACTAACATGAATCTCCCATAGCTTGTCATGACGCCCATCAACATCACCGTCTTCCTCTTATCGCTCCTCCTGGTCGATTTCCGTCATACCGCAGACCGCAATAACTTTTACGGAACCGGCAGCCAGCGCGCAAAATGGATTCCCCGATGGGTCCTTCAACCGTATCAGCACATTGGGCACACTGACCATGATGCTCACGGTCGCTGGCACTATCACAGCAAGCAGAAGAAGCTTATGAAGATGGAAGCCGATGAGGCTTTTCAGATGCGTTCTACAGTACTCGCCCTCATGGCTGTCGTCATTGCTCTGGCTACGAGTGCCGCTTGGTTCGTTACGACTCGCCTATATCACGGCATTGTTGCTCTCGTCGAGAGTCATGTCGACAATCATACGGCCCCGCCTCCAGGCCTGGCAGCATGATGATGTATGCACCCGAGATGTGACCCACGACATTTGGGATAACTACGGAGTACTGCCAAGAACCAGAGTCCCCTGCATATCGTGGGGTGGCATCACAGCTTGACTCCATACCGACCGATACCTAGCGGGAGCGATTTCACATGTGCTTTTATGCTTGAGCATGCAATTTCTCTTGTTTTAAACCGCAACTTTTGGGCCCCTTCTAGCATTCAGGAGTGTCTTGCAGAAAGAGCAGCAGTATGTCAAGATCACTCTACGAGAGGGTTGAATAGCACGACCACAAAACGAGTATTTATATTATGCCCGGCTCAAGTCTCGATCAAGTCTCGAGATCGGCATTATCGTGAATGTCAAATTCAATACCGTAATTTGCAGGGGCTCTTGTGGGTCGTAGCATGCGTTTCGAACCCCTGGGCATATCAGTTGAGCGGACACACAGCGTGTGCATCAAGTTGATGATAATGACAAGGTACTTGATGCGTTAGTTAAGCATCAGAGAGAAAAGGCATAATGGAAACATCGGGGTGGGTTTTAATTTCTGGCAAAGATTGTCTACATAGTTGCCAGTTCATACCGAGATATACTCGGTGGGAATAGAATTGCATGATAATCATACAGCACACCGCAAACGCCTCATATTTGTAAAAAAAAAAAAAATCCTCAAATTGACCTGTCAAAGACCGAAAAAGGGAAGCCAAAACACCGCATTATACCATGTCAACCATAAAACACCCCCTCGTCAAAACATCACTGGTACAGTGTCATCATCCCATGCGCTCATCCACACTGCCCCAGTAGACAACGGGTCTGGGCTCAAGCAGACTGAGTTCGCTGCCGAAGCTCTTACGCTCCTCTTCCAGGTTCACGAGGGAAGGTTGGCGAGAGATGATGTTGTTGTTGCTGATAGCGATGGCAGCATACAAGGGAGTCGTGTTGGCGGACGAGTATGAAGCGTTGGTGGAGGTTGACGCTGAAGAGCTGCGGCGGAGAGAGTTGCGCAGACGAGAAGGTGAGAAGCAAGAAGCTATATTTTCGATGCGGAAGTTGTGAGCCATTGCGTTTGTGTTTAGGGTTGTTGTGAAGACGAATACGTGTGTTGCTGTATGAAGTGATGCGGATGTAGTGGGCGTTGATAGTGATGATTGCTCGCAATCTTGAAAATCCTCGTGGTCCAAGTGAAAGAGGAAACGGACAACTTATCCAGCAGTTGCCGTGAGAAATGTTCTATTTCTTTATAAAGAGAGTGTGAGTCTAAAGATAGTAAAGCAAAGGCACAGCCTGCTGCTGTATGGATATCAGACTCTTGGTGTGTTGTTGTTTTACAGAAACAAACCAAAATCGAATGCGGTTTCTTTGAGTAAAAAAGAGCAAAAGCAGCAGCCAGCGGACACGAGCCCCTTTAATATTTACTTGATCAAACAAATGAGCAAGACCCAGGCAGCAAGAAAAGACAAACCAGATATTGTCTCTGCGTGAGAAACCATTGTACATTACAGTACTTACTGGCTAGGAATGCGGGCGCACGGTTTGTTTCAAGCTTCGCAACTTAGCGGCTGAAACAGTCAGAGGATCACGGAGCAGGGATCTTTTGTCGCAGGAAAACGTTGATCAGACAGACAAAGTTCAATCATTACGGGGTCCAGGCAAAAAAACTGTCTCGGTGCTGTCTTGTGCATGGCATGGATGCCATGTATCTCTCTCTCAGCCCGTCTATCTTGATCACCCAGAAAGCTACCTAGCTAGACCTTTGGAATTATTGCTTATGGATGCATGTACTATGTATGTAAATCCCTGAGCTCCCTTTTTCTATCTTTACACAAACCTGGAACGCCATGCCCAGCTCTCAAAGTGTCAATTATGCCATGAGTTCAAAGTCCTGAATATCACATCCGTCTAATGCATGACCTACTTGTTTCACCACAAACTAGACCCTCTCGTGTCTGCTCTTCTCTTCTCTTCTCTTCTCTTCTCTCCCATCTTGCCCGAGACTCGCCCTCGTCCTCATCCTCGACGATATCCATCATAGCCATGTGAGCCCCTATTCTGTGATTGTCGAACTGTTGCGCTGCGGCGGATACTCTCGCCCCAGACCGAATCGTCAAGCATTCCCCGGACTTGCACAGGGCTGGTGGGATCTAAATGATTGCTTTCACGCGTTGGGGGTGCTGATGTTCTCGCTTGCATTGTCGCTGGTTGCTGTTGCTCATGAGGATCGTCCTCCTCAATCTCAAAGCTAAAGGCCGATGGCTGAGCAGGTGTGGTTGGCGATGGAGGCGCAGCTCTCGGGAAGCTAAGAGGGTGACTCCACGAGGTGTCGTGTAACGAAAGATCCACTGACCCCAGCCAGTTACGCGGCTCTCCTGCGTCAACGCTTGATGGGCGCGACATTGGTGAAAGGGGGGATTTTGGTCCTGCTCCACCTGTCTCATCGTCGCTCAAGTTATCCTCAACCAGAATTTCTGGAATGTTCAGCTGTGGGATTGCAGTCATGCGTGCCAAGTGCTTGCGTTGCAAGTGCTTCTTAAACTGCCGTGTGTAATACCTGGCACCATGTTAGTGATGTGACTTCTAGGGGACTTGTTGTCCGCTACTCACAAAGTGTCGAAGAAGCCCAGCACCACGCCACGTCGGACCTGGTCATCTACACGTTGGAGACGTGCTCGGCGCCTCAGGAACTCTTCAAGCCTGCACGTTGAACGTCAGTGTTTGCATCGAGATGCCAATATTCGGAAAGGTGCTCACTTCAAGCTCTTGTTGTCGCTGATAATATTGTAATGCGCCAGGATCATCAGGACACTCGTAAAAGAGATTCCTCTGTCTGGATCTGCAGACACCAGAACCTCCTCGTAGAAAGTCTTGAACCGTCGACGCTGAATACGCACCTTTTCGGTATCGATACTCCTCAGTCGCTGATTGAGTTTGTCCAGATCAATGCCACTGAACGCGCTCGTTGTTGCAATGGATGAATGGTGACTCAGTTTTACGTCGTTCCGGATGTCCTCCAAAATCGAGTGAACGCTATCCTCCGGATCGTAAATGCGCATCTGAAAGACGCCCGATAGCTCGCCAAGCAGACGAGGGAAAGCGGTTTTCGTGATATAACCCGTACCCGCCGGGTCTACGCTCCGCCAGGCTTCCTTGAATCGTCGTATCTCATCTCGGTCAACAGCTGCCATACCGCTTGACCGCTGGAAGACATAACTAAAACTCTCGTAGATGAGCGACACGAACAAATTGACAAAGATGTACATGCTGACAATGTTCCAGGCAATAAAGAGGATCCTCGCCCAAGATTGGCTGCCACAGTCGCTTCTGAAGAAATTGGCTTCGTCAACGCAAAGGGGCGGCTCGATACCGGCATAGTCTTCCATGACGGCATTCCACCCCTCGCCAAGACTCATCCTGAACAGCAGGATCAATGCCTTGGGAACAGTTCGGAAATTGATGTTGTACTCGGTCTCTTCACCAAATCGTGTCAAGCTGAAGGCTTGGGTCATGGCAATGGCAAAGACAAGGAAGAACACAAGCCAGGTGGCCAGCAAGTTGCCAATCACCGTCAAACTAGCCGCGGCCGTTTTGAAAAGCTGATCCAGTGCATCATTGCGAGGAATGAGCAGCAGGACGATGGCTACCAAGAACACTTTGTGTAGCTGAACATAGGCTTCCATCGTGGTATCCAAAATTAGCAGTGCGAATGTCGAAACAAAGGCACCAAAGACAATGAATAATGAATAGAGATCCCATGAGCTGCGTCGGAAACGGACCCAGCCTAAACCAATAATACGGATCGCAATGTTGGCCATGTATGCCAGAATGAAGGCAAAGAACACAAAGTCACGATACCTGGTCCAATACTCTGGTTCACCAGCGAATTCCGAAACAAGGACAATTAAATGCAATACCAGAATGATTGTGATGGTTTGGTACCACTTGCCCCTCTTCTCAATGGCTCTCTTGTGACACCATTTCTTCCAGCTTCTCTCAGAGTCGTCATACGAACTCTTTGATGGTGAAATCTGTCGAAGGATCTTGCGTAGCTCAAGCCATGATCGCTGCTCTGCTGTCAAATAAGCCACTCCCGTCTGCTCTGTGTAATTGCGCATAAACACAGAGATAAACAGAGTTAGAACGAAGATAGTTGCCAACAGGTTGAATATGACGAAGAAGATGGCGTTTCCTTGTGAATGCAGGTCGTCGGGCTGACTTAATGGGCCGGTGATAGCCTGGACAGTAAAGGATACGTCTGTCCATCCCTCTTGACTAACAATTTGGAAGAGGATGAATAAGGACGCGCCAAAATCGTCAAAGTTGAAAAAAGGATTCGCAGCAACACGGGGTGCAAGCATCGGCCAATCATCGCTGAACGGAGCGCTCTCAAACTCGCCAAAGCAGTTGTCCATGGTGTTGATTCCATCTCCTCCATCGTTGCAGGCCACGAGCAAGCCATTGAATAGATTGAGTCCATAGATGGCAAATGGAATGAGCAGAGATAGTGAGACAAAAGCAGCCTAACAAGAACCGATTAGTAATGTTCATGATGGTATCGAAGATGATGCCAACTTACGCCCAAGATTTTCCACCAACCAACGATAATGAGATCATGAAAAGTGTTTCGGGCACTGTTGCTGACGTTGAGGAGACGAAGCGCACGCAGAGCCTTGAATGCGCCGATCGCTCTAGAAATGGCGCCATCATTGATGAGGAGCGTGACGACGTTGATCCAGAGAGTTACCAACACAACGGAATCCATGAACCCCCACGAACTACGCAGGAACGCATTGGGCGTCCATAACAGTCCATCTGCAATAATCTTAATTGCGGCTTCGATCGTGAAAACAATTGCAAAGGCCATGTCTGTCCATATGTACCAGTTCCAAACGCTGAACTGGTGTTGTTCTTGGTACTCCTTCTGATAAAGAGGAGTGGTAACACATGCAAGAACAACCATGGCCACGATTGCGGCGTAAATGATGATGGTGAAAGAATACCACAAGAGCGTATCAGGCACTACACCATCAATACGTTCGATGCCTCGAGAGGGGCCAACCACCCGTTGGCAGAGGCGGCGAAAGCTATTGTTGGGCGAGAAAATGTAAAGGGAGGTGTTATAGTTGGGATACTTGGCAAGATACTCTCGCTGAGCTCGTCTTCGGGTCATGGTGGCAGACATGGCCTGCTCGGCCATCTGTCGAGGGTCCGAGGTTTCGTTGGCGCCATCGAACCGCAGGCTTGAGTAAAACGGGTTGGGCTCCTTGTTACTAAACCACCCTTTCACCTTGCCCCAAAACGCCGAAAGACTTCCCGGTTTGATGTCACCGCCGAGCAAGGTGGTTGCACTTCTGATAGGTGCGTGATGTAGTCGGTCTTCCTCGGGCTTGGGGTTCATCTGATCGTCCAAAAATTCGCGTACGACAGCGTCTTTGAGAAGCATTTCCACTGTTGCTGGTCCGTAATCGAGGGGGTCCTTGTTCTTGCGAGATTTCGAGAAACCAAAAATGGTAGTGAGCGCCAAGTTGCTGGACGAGCTGCCAAGATCCCTCCTTTGGAGGAAGGCCTTGACCTGCTGGAGCCGCTTCTCATCTTCAGATACGTCAAAGTTTTCTTGAATCACAGCAATAAACATGTTGACCAGAATGAAGAACGCCACGATAAACCACCCAATAAGTAGGATGGCCCCGATCCATGAAGTGTTCTTATGTCTAGTGTAGGAAGTGACAGTGTAAAGGATGTCGGTCCAATTCTCACTTGTCAAGACTTGGTACATGCCCAAGAACGAATTGTAGATGGTGTAGAACGAGATACGGTTAAGCTCACCGTCCTCGTACAAGGGAATTTCTCCTCTGAATAGTTGTGCAGCAAAGATCGCCACCAAGAATGTCATAAGAAACACAAAAAACATGAGATTACCAATACCGGCAGCATTACCCAATACAAGCAGAATAAGCTCGCGTGTAACAGGAACTGCCAAAACAATACGATAAACCCGCAGGATCTGGAAAACCGTCAACCATGCATATGCTCTTGTACGGCGGATAGGGGGGATTAATATGATGGATGTGATGACTGCAAGTCCAAGGTCGAAGAGATTGCGCCAGCTTTTATGGAAATGGTTCCAATCGGCCACGAACCGAATGATCATCTCAATATCGAGAAAGATTGTGACGACTATTTCTGCAGTGTTTATAATACGTTCTCGTCTTGAGGACATAGTTGCACTGCGACAAGCTTGACATATTAATCCAAATGCAATGATGAAAAGCCATACTGCTCGCGTCTTGTGATAAACGCGCTGCACAGGGGTTGTACGCCGAAGTCTTTCGTCAGAGCGAGGCTGAGTAGACGGCTCCCGGTCTGTGGTGAAAGCGCTTGCCTTACTTTCTTCCCTAATGACCTGGAAGGAAGAGGTAATGACGGCAATCAGCAAGTTTGTGAGCCACAGCATCATGATCATGATGCCTGCACCGAAAAAGAGAGCGGCCTGGAAGTAATCTGAACCCATGGTTTTGTACATAAGATCAGAAAATGTGTTGGCACTCATGATAACAAAGACTAGTTCCAAGGAGTTGAAAATGTTGTCAAAGTTGACTGTGCCGTTGTTCGGATTGGATTGCTGGAGACAAATGGAGCCCCGAGGACATAGAAACCCTTTTCCTTCGTTGGTTCCATTCATAAGATCGGTCAGAGATTCGGAATCATTGAACCTAAGCCATGGCATGGTAACACCGGTCCTGTTATCCAGGTAGCCGCCACAGAAAGCGTCCTCGTTGGTATACGAGGCATCAAGATTCGTAGGGTCTGATGGATCAAGCCAGACACACTGGCGGCTCAAGCTGGCTTTAAAACTCTGCACTCCAATAATGGCAAAGAGCAGCCAGAAGAACGTGATGAGAAACGCAACTCGTACAAGCAACGGCGTTGCTTTCTTCAAACTTCTGAGAATAATCTGAATGGTTGTGAGCTTCGTTGGATCGAGGGAGCAAAGAGATTGGTGTACTTACAGCAGTGCCATTTGTCAGGGCCAACAGCCTCAGAATTCGTAGGCAGCTCAGCATTCGAAAAGCATAGAGATCATGCATGGTCTCAAGTCCGGATACGCTCAGGCAGAAAGTGATCCAGTATGAGACAACAGCAACGAAATCAAAGCGGTTGAAGGAATGGCGAAGAAACGCCCGGCGAGCTAGCTGAAACCTCTGGTGTTCTTCCAGCGTTTGTGGCAAGGCTTGCTGGCCCTGCATGAAGGTTGTAAAGGACCGAGAAATTGCTGACGGTTCTGGTCGATATTGCGATGTCTTTTTTACTGACTTGATACGTTCAGGTTGAAAAACCGCACGATACTGGTCTGCAATTGCTGCCCGAACTCCACGCTTGCGATCGATCGTACTATACTCGGCTGCATTCAAGACAAACCCGGACACGATGATGCGTGAGATGATCTCGAGAGTAAATATAATGAACAGCGCGAGCATGGCCCAGTCGATAGGATGCTTGCCCCATCGTTCTGGACGTCCATGCTCAAATACATTTGGAGCAGCCTCGACTGCCAGAAGAATAGCTTGCAAAACAATCAAAAGAAGCAGGAATGGCTCTGTGTATGGATTGACCAGAAGATCGCAAAGTTTGAGCCTCAATGGGTTATTTGGGGAGAATATACCCAACGACTTTCCCTTCAGAGGACTTGGTAGAGGTGGCCTTGGTAGATCTGTGGCCACGGCCTCCGTCACATTGTAGCGAGAATGGGTGGACTTTTCGCTTGGCGAACGACCAAGCTGTGACGGATACGACGTATCAACAAGGACCGAATTCACAGTATCGCGATTCCTGTCTTGTTCATGTCCCCCGGGCGAGCGCGAACGATGCCTCGATGCTCGATGATCGATAACTTCGGTCTCTCCGCTGATATTGACCACTCGCTGTGACATTGCCCGTACAATAGATCCAGCGCGTGACAAAGCGCCTGACCCAGAAGGTGATCTGGACCGCCTATATTCGTGTGGATTTAGAGAAGCGCCGAAGTTGCGATTTCGAGTAGATCCGAAGCTGGCTCTGAGATCTTGACCAAGACTTCTAGTGTCTCGCACACGGCTGGGGCTGTTCTCCATGCTTGATACAGTCTGAAAGCTATCACGAGCTCGATCTGTCACTTTGTTGGCGGATAAGGAACCGGAGATTGGCTCAGCGCCAGCTGTCAAGGGAACTCGATCAGATTCAGCGTCAGTACTGGGCGCATCTTCAACGTATGGCGCAGGAGGGTCGTATATGCGGACCGGGGCAGAAGGTAGCGGTAACCCAGGTTCAGAATGGCCCATTCCAGGAGGCAGAGCAGCTTGCAAAGCCATAGGGTCTACCGGTGACCCTGGGCTAACATCGTCGTCGAATCGATCGTAGGGCTGATCCCAGTAGGTCGAAATACCGGGCAGACTGGCGGCCATTTGAATAGCATTGGGAGAAGAAGGTCGGCTTGGCTGCTGGAGAGAAAGCCCAGTATGGGTCTGGTGGTTATCAAGATGTGTTCCATCTAGATTCTGGAGCGGGATAGACTGGCGCCGCGGGCGGCCGTCTTGATCCCAATAATGTGAAGACATGGACCAACAAACGAAGGACTAATGACCGCCAGCGCGGCCCAATGTCATGGAAAATGGAATTCGTAGGTGATGCGACCAAAATGAAGCATCGTCAATGTCTCGCAGATACGTAGCAGCCTTCGGGTTGCGGAATATACGTTGGGTATCTGATGAGTGAAGAGGGAGCCAGATCTAGAGATATGGTATCGTTATCAGGAGTCCTGATATATTTAGGACCCTCCATGTGACAGTGACCTCTCCTTTTGCGTACTGTCTCTACAAGCCATTACTGGTCCGGGTGCTGTGGATTGCTGCGTTCTTTTTTTAGATTAAGGTTCTATTACAGTGCGACTGGCTTTATCCCCTGGAAGCTGCATGTCGTAAGCTGTACCCACGCTGTTGAAAGAAGTCCTAGGCGTTCTTCAGTGAGCATGTGGTTGTGGCTGACTGCGCCACACTGCAGCTTTTCGCGACCCCTAGCTCCCTCGAAACGCCCCAGGCACGCTTCCAACGATTGTGACGCGACTGATTATCCTTTACAGCGACATCATCAATTTTCCAACATGCCGTCACGGAAGCGCTCGCTCGCAGCCGTTGATGCGGACGGCAACGAGAATGAACCCTCACTGCAGAATCGTATTCGAAACATGTGGCAATTTGCGAATTTGTGCCAATGGATTTATATCTTTGGCAAGGCTGCCAAGATCGACGAGTCCATCGATGTCGAGGTATGACATTTCAGAAGTCGAGCATTTTCTTCAATAACATGCCCATATCTGCTCACACTTTTCCAACAGGATATTGAGATGGAATGTCTGAAACCGAATTCGAGAATGTTAGCAGATATCGCCCTTGCGCTCCTCAAACTCGTTTCGTCGCATCGCGGTTTAACGTGCGTCTCCATATGGGAACCGGATGGATTTCTATGCTAACTACGATGATAAGGCACGAGATATTCGACGACCAAGCTCGAAAGCAGTTTTCAAATCGGTCCCCAAAATATAACCCATTCGGCTCTGGTGACACACCAATCAAGTTCGACGACTTCGATATCTTCACCAAGGTGCGTTAAGACAATGACCCTCTCTGTGCTTGTTTGGATATCAAAGCTAATATACATTACCTGGTAGATCCGAGTCATGCAACTGATGACGCAATGGGTAATGGTTCATCCTGAGCGTATTCGAGACAAGATGGAAGAACAAAAAGATATTGAGCAAACCAGCTGGGTAAGTACTAGCCACAAACCAGCAGTTTTTCTACTAACAACCCTCTAGCGAATAGAACCGTATGGCTGGGATGCGGATGATCGAACGTACTTCGTGCTCGACGACAATCGGGTCTATCGGCTTACAGAACCCCCGCCAGTCACAAAAGCAGCCAAACCCAAGAAAGCGAAGGCATATTATGGGTCTCGACGCTCAAGCAAAAGACGACGAACGACCTTGAATATCGAAGAGGGCACGGCCGAGACTGACCAAGATGCTAAGGATAGTGGGCCCCCTGAAGATGACGGCCTCGGAGGGATGGCATGGGAATGTCTGGCCGTGACTCTTGATGACGTGAAATCCATCGTGGATGGATTCCGTAAGACACGCGACGAGAACGAGATAATCCTTCGAAAACAGCTCGAGGAGCACCTGGTTCCTATCTTGGAGAAGCAGGAACAGACACGGCAGCGAAGAGAGATGCAGAGAGAACGTGAACTTGCCAACGCCGCCAAGATGGCAAATGCAAAGCGATCGAGCCGAATCGCTGGGAAGGTCGAACAGCAGAAGTATGAAGAACAAATCCGAGAGGAAGAACGTCAACGAAGAAAAGAAGAAGCGTCCAAACGACGAGAAGGACAAGTGCAAGTCAAGCTAGAGAAGCAACGTGATGAGCGATTAATATCCAGGGAACAGCGATTGCGAGAGCGTGAGGCCCGACGCCTCCAACATGAAGAAGAGCTTGCGCAGCTATCTGAAGACAGCAAGAACTTATCCAGTGCCAGTGGGCGAGTTTCCGAACGTCGTCTCCGGGTAGAGATTGAAAGAAACAAACAGGCCCTTAAGGACCTGGAAAACGAGGAGGAAGACTGGGTATTTGATTGTACCTGTGGTCTTCACGGCCAAGTTGATGACGGAGCTCATAGTGTTGCATGCGAAAGATGCAACGTCTGGCAGCACAGCAAGTGTGTGGGACTTAGCGAGGAGGCTGCCGATCAACCAGAATTCCACTACGTCTGCACCTTGTGCATTCGTCGCGAGCAAGAAGCCAGGCGTCCAAGGCCAACCATCAAGCTGAAGCTCAATCGCCCATCTAGTTCAGGTGGGCTGCCAGATCCGTCCAAGTCCTTAGCTCAGCATGGATCGCCTGTAACCAGGGCAAAATCCCCGAATGTCAACAGACCAGAAAATGGAAACACATCCAATGGCAGCGCTGGGCAAGGCTTGGTTCCCTTGGCTCCCACCCCTGGTACTAATTTCAATGGCGTTGGCTTCTCCAGTCCTACGACCGACGCTCGTCCGGAGCCAAGCAAGGGAGTCCTCGGTACACCCAAAAAGACACCGGTGATCCCGGCACCCGTCAAGCTAGAGGCTGTCATTCAGAGCAGCTCATCAGGCAGTGCGATCATGGCAACGCCAATGGCACATGCCCGAACACCCAGCCCTTCTAAAGGCATTGACAGTCTTCAGGGTGATAAAACCATCGAGTCGGCGTTGAGCACACCTCAAATCAGCCGTGACGTCTACCGCGCAGCACACGAGCAAAATGGCAGTCTACCTTCAGCCGCTGGGTATTCACCAACAAAACACTCACCACCGCGCCTAATCGATTCGGCCAGTTCGAACAAATTCAAAGCTGCTACGCCAATACTACCCCCAGTAGCCCTGTCGCCGTCTCCTCAGCATCAAATTTTGACTCCGCCAACCAAACCCTCGGATCCACCAAAACCGTTCGAAAACCGATGAAACATATAATAGCCAGGAGTTTGGTAAGGCTTAGGTCATGTTGAACGCCACGGCTTCATCGTAAGCTTTTCCAAACCCACTTCAGAATGAACATGCAAAATAATCCCCCGCTGTTCCTTGCAGCAATATGATTACAACCAATCCCAAGCAAATGTTAACGAGAGTGGTGGGCTGCGGCTCCTATTGAAAAGACATAATGGTATTTGTTGTCATGGGATCCCAAGCGAGACGGTGGACCGAGCAACAGCACAGCACTTCCCCTCATCTGTACGGCCTCGAACGGTTGCTCTCCAGATGAGAATTGACAATTGAGCAACCAACAGACTATGGGACTACTGCAGCAGCGCGAAGCGCGAATTGCCGAGCCTATACTGATGTGTCTGTCAGCAACACATGCGTGTAGAAGCGGCGGGCAAGAACAAATGGCCCAAGCTTTCATACGCGGCCTGGCACAAGCTATTTTTTCTCTTCTTCTTCTTTTTTTTATAAAAATCGGGACAAAACAGTCCAGGCGGTAGAAAAGGCCTTCTAAAACGAAACCAACTGACCAGGCTGGAGCAGGATTAGATCAGGCTGGGTAAGTTTCGGATACCTGGTTGGTCACATGTTCGGCTACCGCGACATGTCAAACAGACATGACGAGCAAAGACTGCGAGTGGCCGTGTGGTCCCAATTATCCGGCACTTAAAGCAAACATGCGATGAATTGGACTCCCATCCAGCAGGTTTAGGAAGATAACGCAAAGACGTTGCATCTAACGGAACATGGCAGGATATTGGGACAACCAATATGACTTTATGCATAAGCAATATCGGTATTAATACCAGGTCGGGCGATTAAATAACCTCGCCCATGTCTGAAGCTGGGATGGTGAATGACGATGAGAGAGGCCGGATGAGCACGTCAAAGGAATGCGCCATGGCTGAACTAGCGGCATGCGAAGGCGGCGCAGGGGAGCACAATCGAAAGTATGACATCCTGATCCTATTGAATGAATTGCGGCTGGGCGCCAAGCGGCTCACTTATACAGACCGTGCTTCTTTGACATGGTCCAAGCGATGGAGGGTGGATGGTAATGGTGGGGGACGCGGCCAACGACACATGGAAATGCAGTTTGGAGAGGTCAACCCCTCTGCCAACAGTCCGCATAGTGGTCTGTTTCCCAGGGAGAAAGTCGTCTGCCCTGATCTCTTTGATCTCAGATGCAGCAGAACGTGCTTGTCTGTCTATTTGCGGGCATGGCCCTGGCGTTACAGACAAGTTTAGAGTATCAGGACGTCCCGGGAGTGATGCACATACAAAACCATATGCCGCACTCAAAGAAACATAACAAAGGCGGCCTTTGCTGAGTATACTATCTTCAGACCGCATAAGACCAACATAGCTACTTTCAAAAGATCGGAAATAATCTCTCCATCTACATTGTGTTTTTTGTTTTGCAAAATCCTGTTGTCTCTACCAGTTGTAGCCCTGGTATGGTCTAATCTACTCAAGAACTAGCAACAACTTTGAATCTCAACACCAGAATCTTATCCCGTCTCTGTCTGAAGCTGACCTCGCTGGGTGGTAACCGTCTTGCGATATGCAACAGGAAGTGCTTCCAACACCACCATCTTCTGGGGACTTTTCTCAAAAGCCAGCAGCCATCATGGGATCGCATACTGCACACTCCCAAGATACCATGAGTCCAGAACAAGGCTTTGTAGGGTATTCCTATCCGTCTCGATACTCTACTCCAGTCCGTGAGGATGATTCTTCCGCGTATGAGCCATCTACTGTCTATTCTCAAAGGAGTGATGTTTCCTTTGTAGGTTCAATAAGTCATCCCTTGTCACAACCTATACTGATACTATACAACAGCAGACAGGCTATACCGGTAGCCTGGGCATCACCAGTCATCCGTACGGACCTCTGCCCGATGAAGTTGGCTACAATGTGAGTCTGGAAAGGCGGCCGGCACAAGTATTCGACTAACTCAACAGACCCATTTACCATACACTCCCGAGGCATCGCCTCCAGAGCCGTGTTCAACTAGCGATTCAATTACGACACGTAGCGGACTCAACATCGCGAAGAAGCCGTTCACGGCTAAATCGCCCGTGGTCAAGGCTGGTCGGGTGCAGAAGAGAAGCCGGGCCGAGAAGGCCAAGAATGCTTCTAACATGCTCTCGAAGCCGCTTTCTGAGACTGCCAAAGATCTTCCCGATATTCCTGTTGCTGACATCGCAACCTTTGTCAACCGGTCTACTGAGGCAAGACTCTCAGAAACTTCGCGCAACAAAAAAGTTGGCCAGATCAAGCGTCCTATGAATGCCTTTATGCTCTACCGAAAGGCATACCAGGATGTTGCCAAGACACAGTGTTCGCAGAACAATCATCAGCACGTCTCGAAGGTCTGCGGTGCTGCATGGCTCCTTGAACCAGCTCATATCAAGGATACTTTTGACCAATGGGCAAGGATTGAGCGTATGAACCATCAAAAGGCCCACCCCGGCTACAAATTCATGCCTTCCAAGCCCCGAAAGACCAGACGCGACGAAGATGGAGATGACGACTACACGGAAAACGATTCGGATTGGAACGGTGGACGTGGCGCTTCGGCCGCAGCGCGAAAGTCTCGGTTCCGGCAAGTTGCGCGGCCGAGCGAAACCTCTTCTATCAACTACGACGCTGTTGGTCATCCTATGAGTGAATCTTCGATGGCAACCTACCACGACATGTATGCCTATCCACCTCCTGGGCGGTCCCACACGTTCCCCTACGGTCAGTTTGAACCGAGCTCCTATGAATTGAGCATACGTCAATACAACGGCTTGGGTATCAGCCATGAGATGGTCAGCAGAACCCGTTCACCCGGAAGTTTCGACTGTGGCGTCCATGGTCTGGATGGATTTCCCAGCAACTACTATGCACCCCCTGAACCCGCCTTCGACACCGCTGTACCCCCAATGTTTGGGGCAGCTCCTTATGAAATTTACGATGGCCTTCCTGCGGAAATTGCATTTGGACAAGAAGGGTGGTTCCCTATGGGAGGCAGCCAGGACATGATACCGATGATGGGAGGCCATGAAGATACAACAGCTCAGGAGGCGTATCTCAAAGGCAACAAGGAGGACTGGAAAGTCGAAGTAATGGATGAACCCGGTCACTTTGAGGATTGGTATGCGCAGACGGAACATGGTCTCCAGTGAAGGGCGCTGGACGCTATTTTTCAACATATGTCTTTGGGTATGGGTAAATTACCTGGTAGGCGGTTTTGGGCATCATACACTGGGACCGGAGTAGGTCGGTTTAGACAGGATTTCCTATTTTGTGTATTTTAGAGAGGATAATAAAAGGCCGGTTAGCCTCATATAAATATCACTCAACCTTGACTGATGATTTGAGCCCGTTGCTCAATATGGAAGACTGGATATGAGGTTAGTTACGCTGGGGAGATTGGTGGGAGTGATAAGTAGTAGGCTTAGTCATACGACCACCCATGTCATCGTTGCCGCTGTGACCTGCGACTTGTCCCCAGCGTCCAACCTCATCGCAATAACGAGCTATCCAATTCAAACTCAGCATGACCTGGGTCTCTAAAACGGTGACCGTCACTGGTCTTGTGCTTCTTGCGCACGCGTAAGCTCTAGGCTATCCGACTGCGAAGCTTACAAGCTAACAATTACCCAACAGCTGCTATTCCGCGCAAGAGCACTCGGTCATCTCTTCAACGGCAGTGCATCACGGCCAGCCGCAGCCACTTGCAACACACTCTCTCCCAGTCGATATCTCTATCGAAGCTATAGTAGCTACCTTGATGGTTGTCCTGGGCCTGGTTCTTGGCGCTCCAAAGCTCCGACCGATCAAATGGCACGAGTGGGCTGGAAAGATTGAGCGCGAAGGGGAGGCTGGCTTCAGGACGGGCAGCGGCGAGGCAGAGAAGGATTACCGTGGGAACCCTTTCAACGCGCTCGAGACACGACCTGGATTTGTGGATGTTCGCAAGCAGCGACGTGAGTTTACGAACTGGGTCAAGGCTGACGGAAAGTAAAAGCGGATGCTTGGATATCGATACGATATAAGAACGATGCATACCTCTCTCTTGGTCATAGTATGGGATGAATTTATGGCCATGAGTTTCTTCGACTATTCAAGATTCTTGTCATGGGCACAAGTTTTCAAGAGGACTAGGTCTATGAATTATAACTATGATGAAGAGTTGAATCACGTCTAGGGCAATTGAAGGGAATTTGTATGTCTATATAGCATTTGAAATCGACAACCCAGACGAATATACTACGACGGTAAACTCTGGAAAGTTAATGAAATTGATACTATCAGGGAGGGGAAATCCCATATCACCCACTTGTGTTTAGCCTGTCACTCCTTCCCACCAAAACCACCCAGTGTGGGAAGGAGTGAAAGGACCTTCCAAACTTGACAACCGCCAGAAAAAGGAAGAGCGGCAAAATGAACTACAGGCTTGGGTGCATTCCTCTTCTGCCTCTTCCCTTCTCTTACTTAATTTACAGTGTCGGGCACTTGTCAAAAGGGCCCCTGTTCTTTCAACACTGATAAACCTGTCAAAGTCGCATTAGATCCCCAAGCTCGATATGCCTCGAACACCAGCATCGAGTGCTTCTATCTCCAATCGCCAAGGCCGAGAGGGGAGGGGTTGGAGAGGACATAGTGCTGGTTCATCCTCTGGGGCTGGCTCCTTTCAACAACGAGCACGAGCAAGACCTCCAGACTCGAATCACCACGCAATCGATTTTTCTCCTCGTTCCCCTTCCTCAATTCATTTGAGTTCTGCGTCTCGCTACCAAACGCCCTCTACACCCAGAGAGGACGCCAACGTTCGGAGCAGTAGCGAGCCAATACAGCACGAAGTCGTCATGGCCATCGATATGAAAGACAATGCTACAATTGGATGTTCATACTTTTCAACTAGTGATGCTGTTCTTTACGTTTCAGAGGACATCTCTACGGCGTCCTTGGGCATTGCGGAGCAATTCTTCCTCCACGTCGAACCAACTAGCGTTCTCGTGTCAGCGAGAGCCCCTGAGGAATTTCGGGAACATCTTGACAAGTTCGCTACTTCTGTCTGTAAGTTATCCTAAAAGAGACCCTCCGTGAAGATGCAACACTAACAAGCATTCTCCGAAGATGCTTCAGGGGGTGTTATCTTCCGAGGCTTACAATCGTCCGAGTTTTCGACCGAAACTGCACGGGAAAGGCTTATTGGCCTTCAATCTCATGCCCTATCGCCTACTGGTATCGTGTTCTCCGCGGTAATTGGGGATAAACCAGCCGAAGAGTCTATGCCAGGGCTTACACAACCGGAATCGCATGCTTTCCGGTCACTTCGCTATGGGGGGTACATCAACATGAACAGCCAGGTCTCGGTGAGTGGAGGCATATAACTATTCGCATGGTATTGCTGACTTGCCTTTAGGTTGGATGCGCTGGTGCCTTGCTAGGTGATCTCCTCCGCCGAAGGTCTACTGGCTTCCTTCCTGATGGACAGGTGGCTGGGGTTCTATTTCGTGTGCTTAATATCCGCATGTTTTCACTCTCGGCTTACATGTTTGTCAGTGCTGATGCTCTTCTATCTCTTCAGATTCTTCAAACTGAATTGCACCCTAATAGCCAAGCTTGGGGGACATATCCGAACAAGGGTAACTCGAAAGAGAGCCTTTCAGTTTATGGGCTCTTTCATCATTTGGCCTCTACTTCTCAGGGTCGTGCACAGCTGCGCCAAATCTTTCTTCGACCCCTCCTCGATATGGACGTCATTTCGGAGAGACGGAAGAGCATTGAAGTATTGCTTCAGCCCGACAATGTCGATAAACTTTCCCAGTTAACCTCAATTCTGCGAAAGATTCGAAACTTGAGGACAACTTTCGCACAGCTCAGAAAAGGTATCGAGTTTCCTTCCGCCGGGCAATCTTTTGACAAAGGTGTCTGGGCAACAATCCAAAAGTTCACTGTACAGGCTCTCGCACTCAGAGAAACGCTGGGATCCCTCAACGGCGGTGCTGAGTTAATACTGTTCAATAAGGTAAGTAATATGATAGTATCACATGAAGCATTGGGGCTGATTACGTTTCGGTAGCTTATTGAAAGCCTTGAGCCTGCTAGTTTGGTAGTTGTCAGCGAAATGGTCAATCAAACGATAGATTTTGAACAGTCCAAAGCACGCAATCGGTCATCAGTAAGAACTGGCATTGACCCTCAGCTTGATCAACTCAAGAGAAGGTACGATGGTATGGGCAGCTTTTTGACAGAAGTGGTGAATCATATAAACCGCGAGTTACCAGAGTGGGCGCACAAGTACGTTCGGTCGTGCATCTTCTTGCCCCAGATAGGTTTCCTCACAGTAGTTGAGCTAAACCCTGCGACAGGAAATGGGCAGTATGAGGGCGAAGGCACAGGCGCCGACGCCTGGGAGAAGCTGTTCGCTACAAATGGCGCAGTATGCTATAAGAACAACTACATGAGGGAGTTAGATGAAGAGTACGGGGACATGTACTGCCAAATTGGTGGTAAGTTACCAGAATGCTCTTCTCGTAGTGAAGCGGGCTAACAGATAAAAGATCGAGAGGTAGAAATCATCCACGATCTTGCTGTCAAAGTTCTTGAGCATGAAGAACTTTTGCTTTCAGCATCAGATACGTGTGGCGAGTTTGATGCAGTACTTGCTCTTGCCTTGGGTGCTGAAAAGTATAATTGGCGAGCACCACAAGTTGTGGAAGCGAGCATAATACACATTAAGGACGGTCGCCACCCTTTACAGGAGCTTGTTGTGCCAGCATTTGTCCCAAACTCCTGCCACCTTGTTACAGGGTCATTGGTAGAAGGGCAAGTGGAAGAAAATTCGCCTCAAGCTTTGGTTCTTACGGGGCCAAATCACTCAGGTAAAAGTGTGTATCTAAAGCAGACGGCAATTATTGTCTACCTTGCTCATATTGGTAGCTTCGTACCAGCAAGTCAAGCCACCATTGGACTCACGCAGAATATACTCACCTGCATTTCGCCACGAGAGAGTATGTCGGGCGGTGAAAGTGCGTTTGCCAGAGACATGAAACAAGCCGCTTTGTCTACCAAGACCTCAACACCGAGAAGCCTTATCCTGATAGATGAGTTTGGGAAAGGAACCAATGGTGATGACGGTGCTGGATTACTGGCTGCTTTACTGGATCACTACTTATCACTCGGACCAGATTGTCCTCGCATGCTCGCTGCCACGCACTTCCACGAAATATTCGAGAGCGGATACTTGGAGCACCGTAGCGGCCTATGTATTGCGCATATGAGCACAAGGCTGGACTGGGAGGCATCTCTTGTGGATGAGCAAGTGACATATCTCTTCAGCCTTGAATATGGTCACAACACATCAAGTTTTGGAGGTAGATGTGCAGCTTTGAACGGAGTGCCAAGTGCAGTTGTTGACCGTGCTGAAAGAATTTCCCAGCTCCTGGCTCAAAATGAAGACTTGAGCACCGTTTGTGCTCAGCTATCCCAGGCAGAAGAAGAGCGACTACAGAAGGCAGAGATGACCGCAAGGTTGTTCTTGAGCAGATCATTTGCCGACCAAGATGGAGTCGAGTATAGTGAAGAAAGAGACGATAGCAGGAGTTCTATCATGCACATGTTGGAGGACATACTTTCGCCAGACACATGAACAGCCTATTGATCAAAGCGAACCCGTGATTATTTTCCAAGACATGGACGGTCATTAAGGAGGACAAATGTAGGGAAGAACTTTACTTTTTTTCGTTCATGTTGATTTCTTAGTAGCAATCTCTGGGACTAGTTGAGCAATAGACTTTACAAGCAGCTCATGCTCGACAGAATGCATTCTTGCTTCAAG
>JABFAK010000424.1:0-25699 GCA_013266265.1 Fusarium sp. NRRL 66182
TCCTATACGTGGATCATCTTGGACCCTAGGCTCAGCAGGCCGTTTTGATCGGACGCTACAACCGTATGTAGTCGATGGCCATCCGTGCAGCCATGTGGTTGTTTTTAGCCCACCGACCGTTTTACATTACAGCACACGAAAAAGGCAAGTGAATTTGTTTGCCTCCGGATCGGCGCAGGAACAAGAGGAGGGGAGCCCGGGGAGGGGAGAGGGGAGAGGGGAAACAAAACTCGAATGTCCGTGATCGTTTCAGTAGCATGCCGATGACGAACGGTACGCACGTACGTACGGAGCACAAGGAAGACTGCTGCTTGCTCAGCATCGGCATCTGCATCTGCAGCGGTAGATATAGACATCACGCCGGCGCCGGCCTTTAAGACCAGTTGTGGAGACTGGACCGCTAGGGTGGTTAGATTTGCCAAGTTTCGAGAGGCCCAGAACAGTCTGAGAGCTGCTAATTGCAATTCTTGCTCTCTCTCTCTCTCTCTCTGTGTGTGTGTGTGTGTGCGTGTGTGTGCGTGTGTGTGCGTGTGCCGTCACGGGCTGAGATTACATCGTGAGCTGCCAAGCTGTCACGAGTGATTAGATTGTCGTATTGGGCCATTCCTTTTTATCTCGGCAAACATGTCCACTTCTCCATCTGTCAACGGAGCAGCACGGCCGAGAGTCACAGATTCTGTGCTGCGAGTGACATGTCCCGCAACCCTCAAGGCCCATGGTATATGAGCGACATTCGCCTAGATTCCATCCCAAGCAAGACCCGATGATCGATTCAAGGTTACCTTCAACGGTGTGTACCCAGTCCAGCTGCTTTAGCCAAACTCAGCTCAGCTCATCGTCGGGTCCGGTGCCGCGGGTTCTCAGCATCGTCCTCTCTGCCTCACCCCATGTCACGCATTCAGGTGGCAGAGCAGGCCAAGGCACTTTTAGTGAAACGTCTGTTAATTATTTTGACTTTGTACTTTTCAGGTCAGCGGGGCCGCTGCACGCACTGGGACGCCCTTGGTTCGAGCTTTTTCTCGTTTACGGAACCACAACAACGTCTGCGCTCTGCACTCTGCAGGTGGGATTATCCAGGGGTACCAAGGTCCCGCGGGACCAGGGCCTCTGCCTCGTCCGCGCGGCTATTGGACATGGATTAGAAATTCCTGGGTAGTTTATAACATAATCCAGATTTGTTACGATCTTGGGCGTGTCGCCGGTAATATCGGAAAAAGGGACGTTTTGGAGAGGATGCGGTGCTTATTTCCTATCCTGTCTTGCTCTTTGTGCGAGCAGTGACAACGACAGCCTTGACTACTCGCGTCTTGTCAAACCAGTCGAATAACCTCCCTGCTAGCTTGAAACCACCCATGGAAACGCCATATTCTGTGAGCAGCTGATCTTGGCGGTTGAGGAACTGGACCAGACCGGAGAAGACGTCATCGGTCATGTCCTTGATCGTGATCTCCTTTCGCTCGTAGCCGCATTCGACGAGCTGGTCCCGGTACTCTCTCTCGGACAAGAATGTGCCCAGCGGACATCCCATCATCTTGCCAATGAGACGGGCTTTCCAGATGTCGGCTGTCGACGCTGCCTCATCAATGAGCAGGTCAAAAGCCATAAAGTGCGCGTCGAGTTCTCTGGCTGCGTATCTGAGAACTGGTCTTCTTGAAGGCGAAAAATGATAGAGGCAGTCAAGAGCAAGGAGCCAGCGCTCCGTATACCTCTCATCAGCTAGAGAGCTGACAGCCTCTGCAACCTTGGCACTCCACGTCTCGGGTTTTGCAGCATTGGCACAAAAAAGACTGAACGAGTCAACACCAAGGCCGGCCATGTCTCCCCCGGCCTCTGCGATCTCGCGATACATCTTGCGACGTGACGTCTGAACCTGGGCTTCATTCAGAGTGAGGCCAACATAGCGAAAGTGCTTCCAGCCCTGCGCGTAAGCAAGCCTTGCAAGCTGCCAGGTTTGGTCACCGCAGCCGAAACCCAGATCGAGAACGGCTAGAGAGCCCTGCGGTGTGTCATGCTCAAGTAAGCCTGCCGCGTAGACGACTTGATGCAGCAGGGCAGAACACGCGTCGGGAAATTTGTCAATTGGCTCGCCTTGTGGTGTTTTCCTGTGGCAAAGTTAGACGTTCTCTGTCTGGGGGAGAGCATGGCCCGGGGTTCACCAGTATCCCACATTCATCCACATGGATGGAGGATGAGATGTGATATTCAGCTTCCAATGTCCGAGGCCGTACATGTCGCTCATGCGCATCACCACCAGCGCCATCACAGCCGCCATGGCCAAGGCACAGGCGAGTCCAGCCACGAACCCTACGCCGAAACTATCTTGACTCGAGAGCATCTTGTATCGCGATCAAGGTCCGGGCCGTCAAAGAGCGGGCCGTGGGTTCAGGTATGGGTATGATTGCGAATAAAAAAAATTAAATAAAAAAAAAGAGGGTGGTAACCGTCGCATCCACACTCCAACTCGTCAGATGACTAAGATGCAGAGCTACGCTACAGGCATTGTTATGCTTAAATCAGAAATAACCTTGGAAGGGTTGGTTTGATCTCTCTCATTGACTCTCCTCCCAGGGGATTGCCACGCCAAAATCTACCGCTACTCTCATGGCCGAGACCACGCATCCTTCTAGAAGTACCATGCCGTCCCAGCACCAAGCCCCTGCGATCCAGACATTGTCCTGCCCATTGACCCAAGGCTGGGCTGTCCCCTCGCTCTTCCTGGCCTGTCCAGCGGCACCCAGCAGTTCCTGAACCAGGGCCCTGCTCTCGGTACTCCTCAGCGTCCTGGTGAACTTTGCCTTTTTGATTACCTCGGGCTGCGCCCCCTCGTGCAAGGGACAAGTGCTGACCACGACCCCACTGGGCATGGTATGAAGGGCCTCAGTACGCGCAGTCTCGCTGCCCGGGGAGGGAAATAAGGTTCTCAGGGTCATGGTCTGCGGGGGCGACGTGCCTGCTGCATGGTGCATGCAGGTCGTCAACTCGCGAGAATCGCTCCCGGCCATGAGACTGGTCCCTTCGGGTTTCAAGACGGAGCTTTCAACCTGACGAGTTGGAAGTCGTTCCAACGCTGACCTCAGCGGTCTGTAGATCCTGCCCGCGACATCTGGCGACACGGACAAGACGACGCGATCAAAGACCTGTTCTTGAATGCGACCTGTTGCATCGACCGTCGACTGCCAACGAACCACAACCGTTCCATCTGCCTGCGGCGCAGCTTCGATTACCCGGCTGCTGAGCTGCACACTTGGCAGCCCCTCGGCCAATCTGGCTTGCACCTGTGAAACTCCGCCGCAGACAGCGTAGTGCTGCTGTCTGTGGGAGAGCTTCTTGTAGCTGACTATATCGCTCGCGGGGAACCGGAGCAGCTCGTCGTGTGTGCAGGTCGAGACGCTGCTCAGCAGCGGGAGCAGGTAATGTGTTGTGTACCGACGCGGCAGTCCGATTCGTTTACTGTATTCGGCAAACGACTCGCTGTATTGCGACGATGCGGTGGCATCGAGCGGTGCGACGAGGAAGCACGCGATTATGAACCAGAATTGGCACACTATCAGATACAGCACCTCAAGCATATGCGGTATCACGCCGCGAGTGCCAGGCCATGGCAGCGGTGTCTGGTGCAGATTCGACGCATGCACAAAGTAGCTCTCGTTTTCGCTGCCTTTTGGAGCGATTGTTCCATCGGCCGCGGGGAGGGCTCTGGCAAAGACAAAGAGGAATCGGATTGGGTGTAACGGTATTCGAAGATGTCGGTACATGCGCATCAAGTGATGGTAGTAGCCGCCGGCGCTTGCGCGCATGGGCAGGTCGATACGTTCGGCATCGTTGGTCTCTTTGTTGTTGATCGTGACCGAGGCTGAGTCGAAGGAGAGACGATCGGCCTTGAGGGATGTCAGAGGGAGGTTTCAGATGCTCGATTAGGTGGATTGGCGTACCTGTTCAAACAAAGTGACCCCGTATCTCCCGCGCTCGTCGTTTCGAAGAAGATAGGCTGTCGTCAGGCCAGCGAGACCTGTGCCTATAATAGCGACTCGACTTTTGGAATGCTCGTCATGGTGAGCCGCTGTGGTGTATTGTTTGTCCATCGAGTACCAATCTGATTCATGGCCATATCGAAGAGCCTTTAATTTTCGTATTTACCTTGGCAATTTTGTTCAACAATTTCGATTAAGCGGTTGTCCTTATTGGATAGATTGGTGCCCAACGGTCCACAAAGCTCTTGAACAGGCCGAGGCTTCTCTCGCTAGTTGGGGTCCATGATCAACGGCGTAGGCAGGGAGGCAGGTCAGTCTAGTTAGCATGTGAATACAGTCTTGACAGTCAGTCTTGAACGAGACGAGACGCATGCCTTTCCCAGCCAGATCCGCTTCGCCTCAGCTTCGCCAAGACGGCCCTGCTGCTCATCTCGTGCCAGATCCAGCCGGGCCATGACAACGGTCTGGCCACCGATCAACGCCGCAGACCATGAAGGATACGTGTTGGCGTACCACAGAACCAAGCCGATCAGAAACTCGACAATGGCCATGTCGAGCAGTATAGGAGGGATCCAGGCCACGGCGAGATCATTTCTCGTGGGGTTTTGCTGGCCCTCGAATCGAAACAGAAGCATCGTCGCTGCAGTGATCGCAATGGCCGGCGTTACAGCTGAGCTAGTGAGCAAACCTACCATCTATCGATAGTACGTAGATCAGAGCTGTTCCACGGTCGTGGTGAAACTCGTCAAACGCCATGACGGCCAAGGCTAGGCCGCCTGATAAATAGCGCCGCCATCATGTCCAAGGTTCGGTAGAAGCGCAAGACGCGCTCAAATACCGGTGTGGCGCGTGGCCCTAGCCTAGCACCTTGCGCACTATAAATAAAATGAGCATACTTTTTTAGTGAATGTGAACCCGTGCACAGCTAAAGTTTTACTTACCCTGGAAGTCTGGAAGCACCATCGAGAACAAGGACAGTCAATAGAGATAGAAACAGAACCAGGTCGTTAAGCGTTAGAAAGGAGAAGGGAGAAAAAGAGGGTATATTTAATATCACATCATCATCTGCGGTGGAGTACATATCTATAAAAGTAAGCGACCTGTTGGTTGTTGACTACGCTTCCAGCGCTTCACAAGCGTTTGTTATAGGCTCGTTGAATGACCAGGTACCTACTGCACCTAGGCCACTTGAGTGGGGGGCACTCAGAGCAAATAGAACACCCAAACGAGGAGACGCCAATTTGATTCTTCAAGACTCTGCTGTGTTTCTTCATCTTTACAACTGAGAATGGATGCAAGAGCGGTACAGAGCATCAATGATTGACGGTCATGACCCAGTTCAGCTGCCCGTTTTCTGACAGCTTGGATAGTTTGAATCTTGTTGGGATCTGCACTACTATCGTCGTCGGGGTCGAGAAAAATAACGTCGTTTGCCCAAGAACCTTGCCAAGGTCTATGCATGATTTGAAACGAGTTTCTGGTGCGGTGATCAGCCGGTACAGGTTGCTTGTACAGGATGCAGAGATGCTCGTCGGGTTTTCATATCTTTCACCATATATGGGCAATCGAGGTATCCAGCCCAGTGGTCTTGAAAGGTCTCTTCTTTCAACTCGTAACAACGTTATATCCTGGCCACTACTATCAGCACCACGGCTACCATGGCCTTGATTGGAATTACTCGATCTGTCATGGTCATGGACCATTGAGCTGCGCGTCTGATGCAGTTATTCAAACTTCCTTTATACGTGCCGTATCTGCAGTTGATGCCGGCTAGAAAACGTGTGTTGATGCATCTCTTCTTAGTGGTAATGTCAGATGGAATGATGATCATCTTCTTCCTAGGCCCATCCTCACTTCGATTTAAGAGAATCCCGTTTCTGCTTTCTGTTGAGCTCCTGGTTAGTTTCGAGTATGGGCCTGCACCTATACTTTGCCAAGTCCAGTTCCGGCTTTCCTACATTTCTTTACCGGTTACAGCAGCGCCGAACCCAGAGGGAAAAGTTCCATATACAAGCTTGCCTTTTATCTTAATACTCTAGTGTATAGTAGATTGTATTTTATTTATTGTCTTCTTTCGAAGTAGGTGCGGGATACCCATCTCGTTGTCATTTTCTGAGCATCTTGGCCGATTACGAAAATACATGTCCGGATCACAAAAGAATTATCGGCTCTCCGTATCTGCGATAGGCTCTTAGTCAATTGCCGCGCCATAACTTGCTATAATTGGACGTATTAAATGAGTAGGGTTGAGCAGCAGCTATCAGAGTTCTAAGAGGCTCAAGTATTGTTTGATCATACTGTTTGTTACAAGTCTCACTTATTCATCTCTTTAGTGAATCCATTATCAAGACTCTCTACTTTAGTTCTATTCGACCCAAAAAGCACAACATAAGCAGCCATTTGAATCATGTCACGACAAGATGGAGCAGATCTGGTGTTAAAGACTAGAGCCAAGACCTTCTGTGGATGATTCCAGAATATGAATTACTGCATATAATCTTATACTGCAAGGCTACTCTAAGCGGCTTCTAATTCTAATTTTTCATTCCATGTCGTGCATGTCGTAATTACTCCAGAGGGTGCTTCAAGACGAGCTTCTCCAAGCTCATCTCGCCCCCGGCCGAACGGCGGATAGCCTGGATACCGGTCTCTGCGCCACTGATAACAGTGACATTGGGCAGTCTCAAGACCCTCTCAGACGAAGCCAGCATGTAGTCCACAACCTTGCGCACACGGGTAGATGACTCTGGGTCTTGAGGCGCTCCCATGGCGCTGACGCTGCCGGCTGGCCGGTAAGAAGTGCAGAATCCGAAAGCCGGGTCTTCAGAGACGGGAAGCGTGCAAGCGAGACGGAGATCCTCAGAGGCGCCCAGTGCGCTCTTTGTTAGTGCAGGAGTGCTTGTGACGCCAGGCTCGGGGTGCGCGGCTCCCTTGCCGACAGTGTCGAAAGCGTGGCCGATGGCAATGCCGAGAGTCTTTTGGGCGTTTTGGATATCTTCAACCACGCTGGGGCTCTTGTAGTCGAATGTGTGGGTGGCTCCCAACTCGCGGAGGGTGTCGTGGTTCTTGGCTGATGCTGTGGCAAAGATGTACTTGAAGCCGGCAGCCTTGGCCAGTTGGATAGCCATGTTGCCAACGCTGCTTGCGCCGCCCCAGATGAGAATTCCTTTGCCTGAAGCGTCAATGCCAGTCACGCCGGCGGCTGCAAGGCCGAGACCATTGACGTTGAACAGAGCATCTGTGGCTGTGTGCCCTGCCATGCAGATGGCGGCGGCGTCCTTCATTGACACGCCGGCGGGGACCTTGTAGATCAGCTCAGACTTGGCAATAAACAAGTCTTGATGCGCTCCGTGAGAGGATGGCATGGGGCGGACGACGGGCGAGATACCGCAGACAGCATCTCCGGCCTGGAATGACGAGTCGGGGCCGGCTTTCTCGACGGTGCCTGAGAACTCGAATCCCGTGATAAAGTCGCTGAACCCCATGTAGAAGAAGATGAAATCGCAGGGGTTGATGGCTGAGTAGGCGGTTCGGATGAGACATTGGGAGCCTTCGACGGCGTAGTTGGCTTCAGCCTGCTGAGCGACAAGGTCGCCGCTGGCGCTCAGAAAGATGGACTTGGAAGTTTGGGCAGACATTTTTGCTATTGTTCTTGTCAAGAGTGTGGGCACTGTTGGAGTGAATGAGTTGATGGCAGTGGCGAGACGATCGGGTGAAGTCAAAGGCAGCCTCTATATATGCTCTTGTCTAAGGTTGTCCAGCCAGGTCTCGACACGACTAAGCGGGCGAATTCATACCGCTCGGCGGGCGCTTTGCTCTTCAGCATATCGTAGCGCTTGGTCAGCAGCCGGTCTAGAAGCGACCAAGACACCGACTATGATCTATACTTCGCAAGGTTCTTATCTAAACAGAGTTTACTCAGCGGACATAAGGTCTCAAAAAATGCCAGAGTCGCCGACTATCGGAAATCCGGTGTTGCGGGCGTCACTATCTCCGAAACATCCCAAGCTGACCGACACGCATTGACCAGCTGGTTTCTCATGCGAAAACTCGGTCAAGAGGGTAGAGCCTCAGACTATGATGTGATGTCGGATGTCCTAACCTCTCTTGCGCATTCGAACTTGCAATCCTTCCGGCCGTGGGAACCAGCTGTTGACCACCCTCCAGTCTTTCTTGGGATCCGCCAGCTCCATCTCATACGAGGTTATCAGCGTGGCAAAGACCTTGTAAGTCTGGAATAATCCCATATTCTTGCCAATGCAGATACGACTCCCCCCGCCAAAGGAAAGGTCCGCCTGGTTCATGGAGAGCAACCGCGTTTGGTACTGTTCCTCTGTCTCTCCATGCTCGTCATCACGCAGCCATCGCTCTGGTCGAAACTCGTCAGCATCCGCACCGTAGGTTGACTTGTTTCGAGAAAGGATGTATGGGCTCATAGCCACAACAGTGCCACCGGGGAGGAAATCGCCGTTGGGAAGATGAAAGCCTTGTTTGGGAACATGGCGCTCCATGCTAAATCCTACGCCGGGGAGCATGCGAAGGGCCTCTCGAATCACGGCATCCGTGTAGGGCAGAGCCTTTACTTCCCTGTATGCTGGAGGAGTTCGACCGTGAAAGTCTGCGGCGAGGATCTCTTGCGCAAGACGCTTCCAGACTCTGGGGTGCTTGAGACTATAGTAGATAGAACTTCGTATGGCAATGGCAGTTGTATCGGCTCCGGCAATCATGTTGATCATCAACCACGAGATAATCTGTGCATCGTTGACCTCATCTGGCTTTGCATCCTTGACTTGGATAAACTTGTCTAAAAAGTCGGGCGTCTCTGGGTCGTGATAGTCCTTGTCGTTTCCCTGATATCTGTCCTGTAGGTGCTTGATGGAGATACCCGTGATAGTGTTGAAACCAGGAGGTCCAATGTGACAGATAGGATTCTTGTCCAGGACACGGTCTAGGAAGGGCATGGTCCCCACGACGATAAAGTAGTCTTGAGCTCTGTCAGCAGCATCAAGAGTCCCGTCAAAGTCACACCCTTTTTCGAGATAGCCTGTAGGTTGAGAAAAGGTCACGGCGCCGACGACATCCCAAGTGTCTGAGAACCGACCATGAGCAACTGCAAAGCAAAACAAGCTGTTGTGTATCAAAACTCACAGAATAGAATCCATTGGCCTAGGTCAAAGACTTTGTCGGCATTATCTCCATCCATGAATCGTTTCTCGAGTATCCCGCAGAATTGATTGATAACCTTGTCCATGTGCGGTTCAACGCTGGTGATAGCAGCGCTTGAATAGAGCTTAGCAATGGGATATCGTTCCCTCTTGTGCTGCACCGGATCAGTCTGGCTAAAAATGTTCAAGACAATCTGCCCATTGACGAGAGCACTGCTGCCATGGTAAAAAGGTGTCTAGGCTGTAGGTCAGAAAAGATCTCGTCGTGGTGGGAGCTGGCTGATCAGTCTCTCACCTTGAGCCAGTCACCTTTGATGCTAAAGATGGTTTTGATAAGTTCAGGGATGTCGACATCGATGATGCTGGGCGTGATGCGGACAATTGGTCCATACTTCTGGTGTAGCTTTTCGAGAGTGAGATGCGTCTCACCGGTCGTTGCTTGATAGAGGTACCATAGCCTAGTGAACCCTTCAAACAGTCAACGTAAGGACCAAGACAAATGACAATCTGACGCGAGGTGCCGCATTCATTCCACCACGTACTTGCAAGAAGAGGCCCAGGGTACTTTCTCAGCGGTGAGGACAAGTACGAGGTAATGGTCCAAAGCGACAGAGTACTGGCAGGTACAATAAGCAACAAAAAGAAGTAGGAGGGTACTCCTAGGAGACCCCCTGCGGGTTCAAGCCTGGAGCTGTCCAGGCACTCGGTGTGATTCGCCGTCATGGTCAATGCTACTGTGAGACAGCATGAGAAAAGAATCTAGTTACTTTTGTATGCAGTGACATGTGTTTAATAAAAGCTCATCTGCCGTCTATGGGCTATAAACTGGTTCAGGGACCTGGTCAAGAGCGGGCAGATAGATCCTGGAGAGTAATCATACGAGCCCTCAATGACCGGTTTTTTTTTCACGTGTAATCTATGAGCCAACAACCCAACGTTGGAATGGTTGCATTGGATGGGTTCATCATTAACTCTAGGGCTTGGCAACTTGCAAGCTTTGGGGGAGACAACACCTGTGGACGGGTTTTGAAGAACATGGTTGCTGGGAAGGATTTCTCGCTTAGGCTTGAAGGCATGGGTTAGGATCGACTTGGTAGCATGTCCGTATGTTATTCCCATAAGCGTGATAGTGAATGCAGCAGAGTGTCAACTAGACGGAAAGAGAAGAGAAGAAAACGCAACAGCACCAATAACCATTGCTTGATTTCTTGCCATCTCTTCCCTCTTACGCCAAGCCCAAAGGACCATCCCCCCCACGAAGAAAAGGTAACATCAAACCAACAGAATCACGTCAAGACGTGCAAGAGCTGCAGGTAAACGGTTCCGAGTCATCCACATCCGCCAATCTTGTCCATCTTTTGCAAATCCCCCCTGCGTCTGGCGTCTTGGCTGTCAGCAACTGAGGTAACCGAGGACGCCATCTTACGGACCGCACCCGTTGATCCGCGAAGCTAGAGATGGGGCTCTTTTTTCTCTTTCCATTCGTCCAATGATCTAGGGAGTCAGCTGCTTCTGAGACTAGCTTTTGTCCTGCGTAATATCCGGTAGGGCTTTGCTTTTTATGGCCTGAGTCTTGCAGGCAGTTTGGAATTGATGAGCTGCGGGCTTCTTCCTACCACAAATCGTCATTCATCAACAGCCAACCTATCCCTCATACGTCTTTACCTATTTCGTTTTCTATCTTCAAAGATGATTGAGAGTCTCAGAGGTTTCACTATTGCATTATTGCCAGAGATCAGTGTCAGAGCTGGACCATAACTGAGATTATGGCGGAACCCTTCACATCTGCAGACATGCAGGCTGCAGCACATGCCTGTTGTGCTGACTCTTTAATGCTTGTGATTCATGCAACATGCCTGAGAAGGCACTTGAAGTCCCCGCTTCGAGTTTGTAATGTGATCAATGCCGTTGAAGATTGCATGCCCGGCCAGTTGGGTCGTTTGGTACAAGCATGTCTTGACCAGGAGCCCTATCCGTACATACATATCTTCATCTCGTTTGGGGCAACGGGGCTGGGGATCTTGACAAGCCTAAGATCGAACAATCCTTTGTCATCTGGGAAGGTGGCCTGATATTTTGCGTACCTTGCTGCGTGATGGACTGTCTTGAATATATCAGCTTGCCCCTTCTGATCTTCGTTTCACGTTGCCCGCAACTAGTGGCCATTGAATGTGAAGTTTGTTCAAGATGATGGGCGGTAAAGGGCCAATGGCCATGGCCGTTATGTGGTCACTCGTGGCCATCACTTGGATCTTTGTTGCTCTGCGGCTCTACACGCGTGCTTTTATCACTCAAGCTATTGGTGCCGATGACCATGCATATTGGGTGAGCGGAGTAAGTGTCTGTATACTTCCACACCGCAGAACTGTCTAATAACTGGTCTAGATATTGATCCTACTGTATACCGTCTTCACACATATTGCTGCCAACTATGGATTCGGCCAATCGATGCCAGGCCCTGATGCCAGCGATTTTGAACTTGACCAAGCTGCGCTGGCGATCAAGAACGAGATGATTGGACAGACCTTTTCCGTCATTGGAATGGCTGTTGCAAAATTCTCCCTAGGTCTGTTTCTGTTGCGGATCGTGGTAGAGCGATGGCAGAAGATCCTTATCTGGGTTACTATGGCCTCTTTGGCGGTTGTATCCCTGCTGGCCGCAATCTTTCTCTGGATTCAGTGCAGCCCCATACCGAAGATCTTCGATCAGCTACGAGTTCCCGGTGAATGCAAGATCGATGTCACGCCATTTGCAGTGACCCTTGGCGGTAGGCCTTGAGCTTGACGATTGTCTTGTTGGCTCAGCTGACACGGCTTTAGTCTGGTGTGCTGTTACAGATTTCTTCTTCGCCATCTTCCCATGGATGTTCATATGGAAGTTGAACATGAAATACAAGGAAAAGATTACAATCGCTGGTAGTATGAGTTTTGGTCTAATGCGAGTCTGCCCTGCCCTCCGCCTAGATATATCTAACATCTTCCAGTGCTGGAGTCTGTGGCATTGTCCGAACCTACGAGGTTGCGAGTGGTTTTACTGCGAACTATACCTGCAAGCGACATCTTTCCCCGACACATACGCATGCTAACAAGTCGTCAGTGGATACTGTTCCTTTGATTATCTGGTCTGCCGCTGAGATGGCTGTCACGTTAATATGCATCGGCATTCCCATCCTGCGCCCGCTCTGGCGACGAACGCTAGGTGGCTCCAAGCTATCATCCGATCGATATTACAGAAAGCAAGGAGAAGGAAGCGATGGCCAGGCGTACAAGATGGAGAACCTAGAGCAGAAGAAAGAAGCCAACGACAGCAATCGCGGGTTCCCCGGTGCTGATCCTAGACTTGGGATAAGAGGGCCAAGCACTATTACCAAGATTGCTGGCTTCAATAACAGCGACGAATCAATTTTGGGGCCCGAGTACAGGACCGATTCTCCAGAGCATGGAGACGGCACAATACATGTCAAGCAGGATGTTCAAGTAGACTGGACTAGAGGAACTGCAGTATAGAGGCAGGTTTTAGAACCAAACCATGTCAGACCGTGTCCTGTATTGGCATCCATTGGCTTGTTGGAAGATCTCACTAGCCTTATTCTGCTGCCACCGTCTGATATGTGTTTCTTCAGCATGCTTTTCGTAGCCCAGGTTTGCAGAAGGGGTCATCTCACCATTGAATAATACGACTGATAAGCACCACCACATTCAATTTGGCTAGCAGTGTCAGCATCCAAGTAGGATTTGGATGCACTTTCTGAAAGCAGTAGGAGCAGGTCTTGGCAAGATAGAACAAGGCTCCTTTGATAGTTGGCAAATCTCAAAGAACAATGGTATATAAATGCACTGTCAGTCGACCATAGTTGTAGGGTTTTAAGACAGACAGACAGACAGACAGTCCATTGCATCATCATCATAAAATCATTTACCTTTACCTATATTCACGAAAGAATCATGTCTTACACAGGGACATCTCCTATCAAGTTGATTCTTGGGACCGGAAATGTAAGTACGGCGGTGCGTGCTGCAACAACAACAACAACAACAACTCCTCTTGACAAGAACTGACACGATGCTTGTGTAGGTCGGAGACTCGTCCATCGACCCTACCGTACGCTATTCCACGCCCGATGAAGTAAACGCGTTTTTCGACGTCTTTTCCAAGCGCGGCTACAACCACATCGACACAGCCCGCGGCTACAGTCCTGAAGCATGGGGCTCATCAGAGAACCGGATCGGCGTTGTTTCTGCCGGTGACCGGTTCACAATCGATAGTAAGGCAGACTGGTCCAACGGTCACACCAAAGAGAGCATCATGCGTGACATCGACATCTCACGCAAGCGTCTCAAGGTCGAGCAGATCAACACCTATTTCTTGCATGTGCCCGACCGCGAACACCCGCGCGAGCCGATGATCGAAGCTTTAGATCAGGCCTGTAGAGAAGGCAAGATCAAGAGCTGGAGTATCTCCAACTTCCGAGCCGATGAGGTTCAGGAGGCGATCGATATTTGCCAAGAGCGTGGGTTTGTCAAGCCTAGTGTCTATCAAGGCCAGTACAATGCTATCGTCAGAGGCGGCGAAAAGGAACTTTTCCCTCTTCTCCGCAAGCATGGTATTGCGTTCTATGCCTATAGTACTGCCGCGGCTGGCTTCTTTGGTGGAAGCCACAAAAAGGCGGCACCGAACTCACGTTTTGACCCGTCGGTGAGTGGCTCTTATAATGGATATGGAATAACGATCTAACCGTCTTGGCAGCACAGGATGGGAACTGTGTACGTTTCTTGGTACGCGAAGCCGACCATCGAAGCAGCTGTTGACAAGGCCCTTGAAACAGCGTCCAAGTATGGCATAGACGGCCACGCTGCTGCCCTTCGATGGACAGCACACCATAGTATTCTCGACAAGGGACGTGGCGACGCTATCGTCATCGGTGCATCCAGCACCAAGCAGCTTGAAGCTGGCATTGATTCGATCGAGGAGGGTCCATTGCCAGACCATGTTGCCGTGGCTTTCGGGGATGTATACAAGCAAGTCGGTGATGAGATCAAGTACCACCTCTAGAGCGTCCACTAACGATAGCTCCTATTCTCGATGGTGTTTGTACTAGGCTCAACAGAGTAGGAGCACTTCTTGGCGGAGGAACTGGTGCTGACAAATATCTCATGTGCAATCAATACGATCTCTGTTGTTGCATCACGAGCATCACGAGCATCTTGAGTTCTATCCTTCCATATTCATGATATATCATCTCTCATCAGTGATCCCAGCCTTGCATGGAAATGGACTTCATTAACATGTCTTACCCTGGCCAACGCGCTTCGGCCAAGACGACTCGGCGAGCTCACTCGCACGCAGCTCGTGTCGCACACGCACAAGCACGTAGAGTACAAATGGCCAGGTACTTGCAGGAAAAGCAGAAAGATGAACAGGAAGCAAAGCGTGCGGTTGACGTGTCAGATAAATCCCGTAACACTGCGTCACAGGAAGAATCTGTCAAGGCAATGACCAGCCAGCACACATCAATGCCCAGCATGATATACATCACTTGCCAGCCCAATACAATTGCAAAGTCCCTCAAATCACTTGCACCAAGGGAGAGATTTATGTTCAATCATTGTATGCGGCATACAATCCATCCAACTCTCTGCTCTTTGGCGCTGACGTTGACCGCAGACGTTCAAGATGTTCTGCCCTCTCAGTCTTCCTCGTGTCCGGTGGTTCTAGGCGTAAAACAAAAGTATTCAGATATAAGAAACAACTGGGTCCACCATGCTATAGGCGATCCTATAATTCTGAGGAGTTGCTTATTAGCAGCCTGCCGCCACCTGTCACTTGTTAATATACAGGAAGAATATTCTCAGCTGGCCACCCAGTACAGGTTGGAATATCTGCTGAGCTTACAGAGGAAGCTGTTATTCCGTAGTGTATCTTCATGCCGAGAAGCTGTGGCTATGACCACAGTCCTCGCCTTGGACGAGGTAAGTTATTCTTGAAACAAAGAGCATGAGCAAGACTGATGCGATCTAGATGCTGTGTGGAGATCATCACGTAGCTGCGAAGCATGTTTTAGGAGCAATCAAGCTGATTCAGTTGAGTGGCGGATTCGATGCCATTGGATTGAACGACACAGTTCGCTATATATTGTATAATCTATTCCATGGAAAACGTCTGCGGGACTGGGATATAGACCTGCACTGTTATGTGCCGCTTATGACACTTGAGGCTGTATTGTCTTAGAGCTCTTCATCGGCACAATAGCATATGGCAATCGTGGTACCAAGTATTATCGATTGCACAACCCTATACAATCTTACAGGCTCACCAAGTCACCGCCAAAAGCATTCTTTTTTCCCCTACAGATAGTCAATCAACCCTTGGCTAGGACTAAAAGGCCCGGCAGTCATGCACATGGATGAAACTGGCATTCTCCTTGTGGCGGTGAACCTGTGTGCCTGCGTTATGTAAGAGCATCTTTACGCCTCGAGCAGGTATGTAAGGATATAAACGAATAAGGTATCAAGGTTATAGAAATGCATAAATTTCAGTTCTAGACTAAGGCCTAGTGAGACATCCCAAGGCATGGCTTGAGACCCTCCCTTCACCTCTGCAATATCTTGTGATGCAAAAGTGCCGCCCGAGTTCCACGGGAAAGCAAGATATAAGAGTATTGGAGCGACTGAAGAATATACAGTAGATCTAATTGGAAGTATAAAAGACTGTAAAGTCTTTCCAGAAACTTGGGATTTGCAGCTCACGACTCTGCTCTACTTGAACATCCAACAACGATTTTCTTCGAATGGATTTTATTAGGAGACAAAGTATGCACTAGTTTTCGGAACTCGCCTGCAATGAAACGAAATGGTTTGGTCTCAGTTTCCTCGTTGCCACTACGTCTTTTCAAAGGGATACGGGAATGTATCAACGTTGGCAAAGGCTTATACGTCAGTCTACCTTTAACCCACAAGTCGCCAAGTCTAGGCATCGGCCCTCGGCAAGTCGAATTCCTAGTATGGTATGGGGTCTTTACGATTCTTAGCATCTCATTGGGAATCAGGTGGTGGCTAACGCGAGGGTCCGAGACATTGTACTCACCCAGCCCTTCAAACAAGCCCGCAGATGACAGTTCTCCTTTCTCGCTCTGAGCGGTGAAAAGGAACACTTGTTCTGTACATTCTCCTGCCAAACGCAAGTAAACAACACGTAGGGCTGTTGGGATTGATATCGATGCCTTGTCTCTCATATCCATATAGGCGGAGAGGCTCCAAGTCGTAGTTCACGGTTCCTCCTCTTGACTCCAAGATTATAGCATTCTTTATGAGAGTACGAGGTTGACTGATGAAATTGATCAAATATAATAGTGAGACAGTATCAAGGGAAGGGAGGCTTTTGTTGAGACACATTTCCGTGCTGGAGGGTGACCCTTTGCTAGACGGACCTGTCAACCCGGGGAAATATCGAATTTTCCCCAATTCCAGAGCTGTCCTCCCAGACCCCCAATTCAGTCAGTCTTTTGTGTCTCTGATGACAGCTATGTAGAGGGACGTTCAACCGGGAGATCCATAAGCGCATCAGAAGTATAAGAAGGCCTTGAACATCGCTCCAGTTCAGTTCTTCAGCTCAACCAGCATTCACTCATTCACAGCCGGTTGCGTCTGCCACTCTTTACTAACTCACAGTTCAGTCATTCTTTTTGCCTTTTGTTTTTTTATCCAACTCGATCACACTCTTTTGGTATCTCCATCGCCACGATGAGATACTCTTACACCTTTTCCGGTCTTTTGACCGTGGCCATGAGCTCTACTGGCCTCGCCCAAACCCCCCTACCGATCACGGACGCCACTACTGCTGGTACGACTGGCGGCATGAACGTGCCCACTGCGGTCACATCCTACGAGGCGCCCACCACTACCTTGTCCACCGCTGTCAAGCCTACCGCGACCCTCAGCCCCGAGGTCTGCTGTGTCGAGTGTAAGACGGTCTACGACGAGTGCTGTGTCATTCCCGGTGCGGATATCGCTATCTGCAAGCAGGAGTACACCGTCTGCCTTGGTTACAACCCCTGGGATATTGTTCCTTACGTTGAGCCTAGCATCTGCAAGGCTGGTGGCAGCGGCTTTTACGGTCGTAAGCACGGTAGCGGCCACGGCGGCTACCACGGCGGCAAGCATGGTGGCGAGCATGGTGGCAAGCATGGTGGCAAGCATGGTTACTACACCCCCGAGGTCTGTTGCCTCGAGTGTACCACCGTCTACGATGAGTGCTGCCAGGTTCCCGGTGCCGACATCGAGTTCTGCAAGGTCGAGTACTCTACTTGCTTGGGCTATAACCCCTACGACGTGCACCCCTTTGTTACCCCCACCGTCTGCAAGCACGACGAGGGCTACTACAAGGACTACGAGTACAAGCATGGCAGCTACTTTGAGGAGAAGTACGGCTACCACGAGTCTGAGCACTACAGCACTTCTAAGCACGAGGGCTACTACACCGCTGAATACTGCTGCCTCGAGTGCACCACCATTTATGATGAGTGCTGCAAGGTTCCCGGCGCTGATATCGAAATCTGCAAGAAGGAATACACAGTCTGCCTTGGTTACAGCCCCTTTGACGTCCACCCTTGGGTTGAGCCTACGGTCTGCAAGCACGATGACAAGTACTACAAGGAGAACGAGTCCAAGCACGAGTACAACTCCAAGTATGACAAGGACTACAAGCACGGAAAGGACTATGAGCACGGCGACAAGGAGATCGATCTTGAAGCTTGCTGTGTTGAGTGCACCACCATCTATGACGAATGCTGCCTTGTTCCCGGTGCCGATGTTGAGATTTGCAAGAAGGAGTACACTGTCTGCCTTGGATACAGCCCCTTCGACGTTGTCCCCTATGTGAAGCCTACCGTCTGTAAGCATGGAGACGAGACTGATGGACACAAGACTGATGGACACAAGACTGATGGACACAAGACTGATGGACACAAGACTGATGGACACGACACCAACGGACACAAGACTGACGGCCACAAGACTGACGGACACAAGACTGACGGACACAAGACCTCCGAGGAGGAGTGCTGCTTCCAGTGCAAGACTGTTTACGACGAGTGCTGCAGCATTGATGGCCACGACATTGAGGTCTGCAAGAAGGAGTACACTGTCTGCCTTGGATACAACCCCTTCGATGTTATCCCCTGGGTCGAGCCCACTGTCTGCAAGCACGGAGACAAGACTGACGGTTCCATGACTGACGGTTCCAAGACTGACGGCTCCAAGAATGACGGTTCCATGACTGATGGCCACGACGGCAAGGATGGCTACTCTGGCAAGGACGGCTACGGTGACAAGACCGCCGACGGCAGCAAGGGCAAGGGCTCCGACGAGGAGTGCGCTGTTGAGTGCTCTACCGTCTACAAGGCTTGCTGTGACGCTTCCGGTGCTATCATCGAGACCTGCAAGATTGCCTACACCACCTGCCTCGGCTATAACCCCTTCGACATCGTTCCTTTTGTTGAGCCCGCCGTGTGCAAGCACGACCTGCCTCACGGTGATGATGTTGTCATCGTCAACGGTGGTGACCGCGTCCGTCCTGCCCTTGCTCTCTTCGCCCTGGGCTTCTTTGCTCTTCTTTGTAAGTACCCAACTCCACTGGACTTTGAACACGGCTAACATCCATGTAGAAATGAGCCCAAGCGTCTGCTAGCCGCACACTCTTCGCTTCCTTCTTCTAGTTCCACTCCGTTGCTCTGGGGCACCCGCGTCTTCCTTTCTTACTTTCTCAGTGGGATGTCTGTTCTCAGCAGTGGATAATTACCCTTTCCTCTTTTATGATCTTACGGTTCATGGGGTTGCCATTCTTCTTGGCAAAAGCAAAAATTAGTTAACGATAGAAACGTATGTAATATCGACGACTGGATGGAGATTCTCTGGACGGCGGTCCTAGGCCTTGGAGCGAGTAACAGGTATGCCATAGACTACCTCGGACTCTGTATCCAGAGATCAATTCAATTCTCTGTTACTTATTCATGACCAAGTTTCATAACTCGCATCAGCTCTACCGAGTGCTCGGGCTGCTTAGGCCGCCATAGCATGCTTTTCATTACGTGAACCTCGAGTAGCGTCTCGTGTAGCACTAGTGTATTAACGGCAGTTGATTTTGAGTTCAGTCTAGATTCCGGCTCTTGCTGCCAAGCATGTTAACGTGAGTGGAGGAATGAGATCCTTCTGTAGGAAGCGTGGAACATGTTTCCCCAGGATTGTATTGCTCATGACTGATCCAAAGTGACATCGAGTTATTCCACCAAACGTAGCAGTGTCTGTTCCATGCAATAACACCCAGATCTGACGAGAAATCGATCAACATGTCCTGCTAGACTCATTTCAGCTAATCTACTTGAGCTAAAGGCAATGCACTTGAAACGGCTGAAACCACAGCGGAGGCTAGCGTTCCGAGCGAAATGAAGTCGAGATTTCGGAAAACGCATATTCTCCACCAATCACGGTAATAGCATGTAACATCGTTTGATGTATAGAGCCGTATTGTAGCTGCGGACGGAGTCAAAAGGGGAAGCATGCGGAGTATATAAAGGATAGAGGATTTGACTCTGATTCCATCTAGCAACACTCGCCAGACTGGCATCATCCTAACAAAGACACCTCCGCCATGAAGCTTCAAGCCGTTTCCCGTTTCGCCACTGCGGCTCTTGCTGCCAGTCGAACATCTGCACCAAGCGGATGTATCACCGTCAGGAAGGATGCATCCGATGGTCAATATAGCACCATCCAAGCCGCTGTCAAATCCCTTTCCACCTCGTCGACTGGATCCCAGTGTATCTTCATCGACCAGGGCACATACAACGAACAGGTCCTCGTTCCCGAGCGCAAGGCCCAGTTGACCATATACGGATACACCTCAGATACCAGCAGCTACCATGGAAACAAGGTCACCATTACTGCCAAGAAGAGCCAGGCTGATAATCTCAACAACGACGAGTCAGCTACCCTTCGTGTCAAGGCCACCAACTTCAAGCTCTACAACGTCAACGTTGCCAACACCTATGGCAAGGGAAGCCAGGCTGTAGCTCTGAGTGCCTATGCCGACAGCGGATACTACGGTGTTGCCCTTACTGGATTCCAGGACACTCTGCTCTCCAACGTTGGCAACCAGGTGTACGCGCGCTCTCTGATCCAGGGCGCCACTGATTTCATCTTTGGCCAGACAGCAGCTGCTTGGTTTGAAAAGGTCGATCTTCGAGTCGTGTCTAGTTCAGTTGGATACATCACTGGTAAGGATATGCGTACGTAACGAGCAGGATAGAGGCTGACAAAGTGTAGCTAACGGACGTGACTCGTCGTCCAACCCCTCCTACTACGTCTTCAACAACTGCAACATTGCCGCTGCCTCCGGCCACTCTGTCAGCAACGGCGCCTACTACCTAGGCCGTCCCTGGAGAAAGTACTCCCGCGTGGTCTTCCAGAAGACCAGCATGAGCGCCGTCATCAACCCTGCGGGATGGAAGATCTGGGACGATGGTGATGAGCGCACCAGCAATGTTTATTATGGAGAGTACAGCAACAGTGGCGCCGGTGCTTCGGGCACACGAGCTTCCTTCTCCAAGAAGCTTTCCTCGGCTGTCTCTATCTCGAGTGTTTTGTCGAGCAGCTATGCTTCCAAGGGATACTATGATGCGTCTTACATGTAAAGCGTAGAAGTCGGCGAGGCTACATGCTTGGCCTGAGCTTGGCCTACCCTTACGTACATATTCACTGACCTAGACAAGCCTCGGCTATGTTGTATATACTGCAGTCAGTTGAACAAGGAATTTCTACCAAGTACAGCCTCCTCACAGCATGATGATGTATCTTGACTCGTTCCCATTTCGTTCCTTTGTCAGCTCAAACTGCGGTTTGCCCCTGACCAGGAACTCAACAACAAAAAAAGTAAAATATGGACCTACTGGACGACGCCTTGCAAAGTTTTATTAGTTTCTTCTTTTGGGTATTGTCTATACCGTTTCCGTGTCCAAGCCGCCCCTTGGCTTTCAGACCGTGATAGGGCTCTGATACAAGAGGTTCTTGTCGTTAAATTGAACAATCAAACCCCTGGCTATCGACTGACTTTCCGAGACCCCCGTTCTAAACTTAGTTCCCTGGCTCACATCCGAGCTGTTGGGTCGTCAAGGCAAGGTCACATTTTGGGCCAGCAGCCAACCAGAAGCTTACAACCTGGCTTGGGTAGGAACAGTCTGCAATTTTACCCAGGTTTTATCTTGAAGTCTCTTGTATTCTTCAAGCTCTCTATCATATAGAGACATGATAAGTCTAGTGAGGAAAGTGTTGAATACTCTTCATTTTTATATTGAATATTGGGAGCTTTACTGCCTGGCTTGAAGTTCTATACACAAGTACGATTTAGCTTTGGATAATAACGTCACTACATTTTGATTTTACCTCGTTTCTAAGTTTCTTAATTAAAACCTTGTTGATCTTCCGATGGCTACATAAAACGAAACATGTCATTTATCCTATGGCTTTCCCATTCTCAATACTACCTCGGAATACAGCGCCGGACTCATCGGCACAAACTTGAAAAAGCTATTCAGCGCCCGCTGAAAGTGCCCAAAACACGCCTCTTGTCATTTCGTTTCCTTGACTTTGAATTAAATTTGTGTGCTAGAACATTTGTCAAAGAACATGAGCTTGCTTCCATGTCTGAGCAGCATCTCCAATAGTTAAACGATATAATCAAGCGTCAATCTCACCCTTGTCGTCAGAAAGCCTCGTTTTACTATCCCTGACCATCGTCTGATTATTTGCAAAGGCTTCTATAAAGTAAGACTGTTGTTACAGTTGGTGGCTACTTGGACATGGGAACGCAGCAGTAATATACTCAGTCGCGTTATGCTCCTGTTCCTTAGCTTGAAGCTCCCACCGTATTTACTTTCAACTTGGTTCGGAGAGTCCGTCAATCGAGCAAGCGTCTAATTTACCTTGCCCTTAGCGCCATACTTGGCGACTCTAGATTCGTCCATTAATTTGAGGCTTGTGGCAAGGATGCCGATATAGTTTCTGGTATCCCTGGTAGAACTTGCTTCATGCACTGAGAAGAGTAAGCTTAGCCTCACATACTGCTCAATGGTATAAAGAAAACAAATCTGTCTTGATTTGGATGACATCATATAGGGTACCATCTTGAAAATGAAGCCCTGTAGCTTCTCGTGATACCAAGACTGGCTTACTTATACTTGAAAAACGATCATCTGTCTACTGAGTTGCACAAGCGGAAATGGGATTGAGGACCCCGTCGTAGCTTTCAGAAGGCTTATACACGACTTGGACCATTGTTCAGCATTCCAAATATCACATAGACTTGAATAGCTAGAACCAAGCGATTGCGAGGATGAGTGAGGCAGCTTGTCAAGCCCGCAATCCAGGCTTACATCCATGACCCGTCAACGGGTTGAGTCTACTTAGACTATCAAGGGACCATTTTAGTGCGCATGAATTCACCAAGTAGGTGACCCGATAGCGAAGATCAATCACGTTCAATGCGACTGATGGATAAGTTCCCCCCAGAGGTGGCGACAATTGAAGCCGAGCCATGTCTACAGTTTATCAGGTTTCAGATCGTAGACAATTTACGCCCAGGCATGTTTAAACCTAGGTCGGCATTTGTATCTCTATCTTCCTGCATCTGGATAATAACTGGCATGCATCTGACGGGCTAGCCTCTCGACCTCAAGAAAGGCCGTCGTTTCTCATCATGTTGGATGTATAACCTGGTCAACGTATGGCTTGCTACTAGCTCTTTGGTTTACTGAGGTGTACTGTGCTCAGATTATAGCCATGAATCTTATGGCCGATGTTACTATCATACTGAGACAATCCTCGAGCCGTCAACAGGTACCGCTCATGACGCACCCTCTGGCCATGGAAAAGAGGGAACATGAGACTGTTATCGAGAAGATGGGCGAGCTCTTCAAGACCATCAAATAAATGGTCAACGCCATTGAGGCGGCCCAGACTTCTTTAAGCCTTCCCAGATCGCTCAAGGAAGGGGAGATACACAGATCGATCCAGAACGAAGCGATCTGATTACTTGCGATGGAGACACTGAAGCAAACTACCTTTACTGAGTAGACAGTGAAGTTGGCAGAGAGAGGGTTAACCGCGAATGAGCTGCAGAATCATGGGTTGAAGGAGGTGGGAATTGAGCTGCCTTGTCATGTGTGCTATAACGGCCATCCTTCTCAGAGTATGATACGGCAATATGCTACCCTGATATAGCTCTGATACAAGAAAAGAGAATAGTTCTCCATCGTCTAATTGAAGTATACACATTCACACATTGTGGTTTCCTAGCTTCCGCCCTAGAACGACAAGTTGGCAAGACCCACCACGCCCAAGTTTGACGTTCCGCCCTGGCTCGACAAGTCCGTCAAACTACGAATTCCTATTAGTCAAATCAAGTATTCGAAGAGAAGTCTGTACAGTGTATGGACGTGTGATGTTTATTTCTGCAAGGGCTGTCAGTCTGCTGCTCCATGGAGATAAGCGGCAACAGCATCTTGGCTTCATGTCCCAACATCTAGACCACTCGGGAATAGTTCTCTACAATATAGAAAGAAATTAGGAAGAATGGCTCACAGATCAAGGCCAAGACCTGGGGTGCATGAGATGATTGAACACATGTCGACAACCTTTTAGATAATGGTTATTCGTGTCGAGGTCCCCCCCCCCCCAAAGACTCCACCATGTTCGCCCTTCAACGACAAGACAACCGAGTCATCGTACGTTGGCATACACTATATGAAGCAGCTAATCTTGTCTCATGACATTCATGAGCCCGAAATCGGCGGTGGAAATGAAGAGAAAAGGAAGCAGTGCCGCCCCTGTATCTCCAAGTGTCGTATCCTGGCTCACTTCTGATCAACATCACGAACAGATCACCATGGAGATCCAGGCGAAACCCTCCGACCAGCATGAGACCAATGAGCTATCGCCCTCTTCAAAGTCTCTAGACTACGGCACAGGCACTGGCGATACTGAACTCGAACGAGCTCTCCATGGCCGCCATCTCCAATTCATCGCCATCGGCGCTGCCGTCGGCACTGGACTTTTCATCGGAACCGGAAATGCCTTGGCGACAGCGGGACCCGTCTCTTTGCTTCTCGCCTTCGTATCTGTGGGAGGCTTGCTATTCTCGGTCATGACAGCACTGGGAGAGATGGCAGCGTACATGCCCGTCGCCGGCGCCTTTACGACATACGCGACGCGGTTTCTGGACCCAACGTTTGGCTTCGCAATGGGCTGGATCTACTGGTTCAGCTGGTCAATCACCTTTGCTCTCGAACTGACCGCAGCGGGCCTCATCATCCAATACTGGGAGAAGAGCTTGAACATTGGGATCTGGATTTCTGTGTTTTGGGTCCTCTTCACCGCGGCCAATTTCATGCCGGTCCGGTGGTTTGGAGAGTTTGAGATGTGGTTTTCTAGCATCAAGGTCGTCACAATCATCGGGTTCATCGTCTTCTCCATCTGCGTCAACGCGGGCGTTGGCGACCAGGGCTATCTCGGGTTCAAGTACTGGAGAGATCCTGGTGCGTTCAACGAATACCTCGTCGAGGGTGATGCTGGACGCTTCGTCGGATTTTGGTCGGTCTTGATCACGGCGGGCTTCAGCTATCAAGGCTCTGAGTTGGTGGCCATCGGAGCAGGCGAAACCAAGGATCCTCGAAAGACAATCCCGTCGGCGATGCGTTGGACCTTCTGGGGTGTCTTTTCCATCTTTATCGCCACGGTTTTCTTCCTCGGTCTCAATGTTCCCTCGACGAACAGGGACCTTCTCAGCGAGTCCCACGACGCTTCAGCATCTCCTCTTGTCATCGTCGCTCAGCTGGCCGGCGTTCCCATCCTTCCATCGATACTGAACGCGGTGCTTTTGACTGCTGTGCTGACTGCTGCCAACTCGGATGTTTACAGCAGCAGTCGTATCCTTATATCCCTGGCTGACTCGGGACATGCCCCGGCGTTTTTGAAGAAGACCAACCGGTTCGGAACGCCCTACTATGCTGTTGGCGTATGTGCCATGGTTGGATTCTTGTCGTTCCTCAATCTATCAAACGATGGCACCGTCGTGTTCAGTTGGTTCTTGAGCATTACTTCAGTGGCCGGATTCATCGCCTGGGCCATCATCTCACTGAGCCATATCCGATTCATGAGGGCCCTGGACGTCCAAGCCAAGTCTCGCTCGGATCTGCCCTACGTCGCACCGCTTCAGCCGTACATGTCTTGGTTTGGCCTGTTTTTCAGTGTCATTATTATCCTTACAAGTGGCTTCCAGGTTTTTATCGAATGGGACACCAGCAGCTTCTTTACCAACTACATCAGCTTGATTCTGTTTCTTGTCATGGTCATTGGCCACAAGTTGGCGTTTAAGACCAAGATGGTTCCACTGGATGAGATGGATCTTGTTACAGGTAGCGAATTCTAGCAGCAGAGACAGTGTTAGATTACAAATCATGGAAACGCTCATTACTTGGTGTGATTCGGCAAACCCTTATTGGTCGATCAACGTACTCAC
>JABFAK010000425.1:0-28304 GCA_013266265.1 Fusarium sp. NRRL 66182
GGGGCGGGGGCAGCGCATTGCAATATCGTCAGCAACTGGGCTGCGCACGCTCAGGTTATGTTATTTTCGTGTCTTATGCGTAGAGATGGGCTGAAAGATGAATGATTCGGTATCGAACCGTTCATTGTCCCATGCAAATGGATGGGAGAGGACTTGAAACCAACCCAAGGAAAGTGCCAATATTTGCGACACAGCTTGGTTTGGGATTAAACATGACATCTCAAAGGCTTGCCAAACAACAAACAATGGACAAAGACTCTTGAGCTCAGACCGTGGTCACCACACCACATCACACGTTTTCTCAGGGTTCTGGGTCCAACAGAGACAAAGCCAGGGACTTGAGGACAAAAAAACAGGCGCCTGTGCTACCTCCGACTCTTAAACTCTTGCTCACATCTCGTTTTTAGCTCTTGTCACTAAGAAGGGGGTTTGCTTGACTGCTGTGCCTGCGGCCTGCCACGTTTTTGCAATGGAGAAAGAAACCAGCAAATGGCCCCATTTCCAAAGGCTTGACGTAAAATTTGCATGGGAAACTAATATAGAAGGGGAAAGAGGGTGAAACAAAGAAACCAGGATATGCTGACATGGATCCTTTGCCAGGAGCTTTTGCTGCACGATAGTATTATTCAGCTCCTGCTTGTTCACTTGTGTACTCCTTCATTCTCAGCTCAGACAGCCAATCTCGTCTGGCAATCCATTCAGGTGCTGCTGATCGCGTGCTAATCATAGTAATAGTTTTCGTGCTGTCTGACTGCGCTCCCGGTCAATCTGACTTACATCGGAAGCATGGCCTCAATTCCCCGTTCGGCAAAGGTAGGGAGGGAGGCGGGTGATGCCATTGAGTCACTTCTGCTCTGAGGCTATAGAACACCTCAATAATTAATGAAGAAATCGTGACGATACAACTTCTCAATTTGCATTCGGTCTGCAATCCCAAAGAGAATGGCGCCGTTGCTGTTTACTCTCACTTTTGCCAGATTCGTTTTACAATGCAACGTCATGTCAACAAAAAACAAGGCCCTTCTCACAAATCAGAATGGCTTTAGGTTGATGGATCTAGCTCTAACGAGGCTAGAGTCAGGTACCCGACGGGCGGTTTTTATCATCATCCAATGGCTACGCCAGCAGTGAGATGAAAAGAGGAACTCATCGGCACCTCTGCGATGCGCACCACAGCATGGCTGCGTGGAGAGCAGCGGGGAGGGCAGAGGCTGAGGATAGGGCTTGAGGGCTTTGATTTTCCTCTTCTCATCCAGGCGAGACGATCGTTTCCTGTTTGGGCCTTTGAGTTTGGTGTGCTCAGCTTTTCGTTGACGCTTGTTGGTCGTTGAACTTGGGATAAGAGAAAAGAAGAAGAAGCTGGGACCAATCAATTTACCTACCTTGCCAAACTCTACTCCCGGAACGTTGATAACATTCCGGCTGCATTACTCGTTGTTGGTTCTTCATCATTATTAAATACAAGTCAGGCGAGTTAAGTTCATCCACACATTCAACTTAACTCTGACATCCAAGTAGTGAAGCCAAAACCGTTATTTACCCACTCACACCCCTTCTCCACCAGAACTAGGACCAGTCAACTCGTGAGATGGATGGCTAATAAAGAAAGAAACAAGAAAAAGAAAAGAAAAGAGCCCCAGTGCCTTATTTACAAGACCGTTTCCATGACTTGCATGAGCGAGGTCAACTACAGCAGCTACCTAGGTAGCCAGCCTCTTTCACATCCTCGTACCCCCCCTTCCAGGCGTCGGATAAGGGAAGGGATCCTTGTCCAGCTCAAGCCCCCTCCCCTCCTTCAGACACACCAAGCAGGGCTAGGAAACGAAGCTGTGTGATGCTTGTGCTTGTGCCGTGTCTGAGAGTTGCCAGAGAGTTGACCCGGAGGGTCGTGACACCCCTGCTTAGTCCAAGTACCGGCCTATTGTGTATGTACAGTACTGTACTATGTATGCTAATGACACGCAAGAAAGCGTAGGCAGCGCACGTCAGGATCACTCACTCTCCCCCCCAACGTCTCCGTAGCGTCCACTGTCCAGTGCCTGGGCTGGTGCTGGGATTCGGACTTTACGTCCGCTTCTTCTTCCACACACCTCCCACTTCAACGTCCGCGTCCACAAGTTTGTTTTACTTTTATTCATGGCCTCTGCCGACATCTTTTCTATTCTTTCATTTCTGCCCTCGCCCTCTTTTTTCTCTCTTGTTGATCTTCACCCACTCGTTTCGTTTATCGTTCGTCCTTGACTTATACGGAAGTCTCTGATCGTTGCTTCAGTACTCTGTTTCTTCTTCTTTCCAGTATTGAGCAACAGTCTATCTCTTCCAAGGTCTCGCATTCGTTTTGGATCCGATTTATATCACTTACACTCGCTACTTATTAGCCAATCCACCTTGTTGACTTCTGCTCGCTTAAATTGGCTTATACCATCAGGTCAACACTTGGATATGGGCCAAGATACAATCGACAACTCACTCGGTTATACAAAGTCAATCTACGTCGGCCTGGCCTTCATTCGACTTTTATTCCCATTGTCGACATCCTAAATACTTCGTTCCGCTGTTCCAGAGTCGTCAGAGCCTAGCCAGGCTAGATTATGCCGTGTTATTTAACCTTACAACCATCACAACATATCTACAAGGGCCAGAAGTTTATCGTTGAGTTCCGAAGAACAGCGAACGCGCAGCTCGAGGCTCGCCTCATACTAGCCATCGCCCTGAGGCTTTGCAAGACGTCTTAACAACTTTGTTTTCCTCATCAACTTCGAAAACAATGCAGCGCGCCTTGTCGATTTCTCTGGGCTCTTTAGCTCTGTTAGCAACTGTCGCCGCCATGTCAGTTCTGATCGTCCTCACGCTTCATATCCCCAAGCAATCAAGTGGTCGAACACTGTCGCAAGTCTCTGTCGCCCTTGAAGTTATAAGTCTCGTGGCTCTCGGATGGTTTCTCTCTACACATGTTTCAACTCCATTTCGCCGCTGGTCGACACGATGTTTGGGTGTCGACTATGGTGTTTCCCTTTTGGTCATACTCTTCGCTACTGTTGCAACAGTGGCCACTCTCATTCAATTCAGCAAATCGACCCTCAACGAGGAAGACGAGCTACTGAAATCCAAGAAGAGCAGCTTTCTCGCCGGCTTGTCGGTTGCCCTTGGCCTCTCATTCGCGCTTCAGACCGGGTTCTTATTGACCCATTTCTTTCATGCGCGAAAAAGCGACGACAAATCCTTCTCACTACACACTCTTGAGGAGGATCGGGATGCGCCTTCATTCCGCTCCAAGTCATCTTTCAAATCGCTCCGCTACAGCCAAACTATCCCATACAATGACTCGGCCCCTCGAATGATGAATTCGATGGATTCTCGAACACCCCCTTCGTCCATTGGAGGACGTTCGAGATCTGGCACAGCCAACTCTATCAAGTTTCCGTTTCCGAATACTCTTCGGTCAACAAGCTCCAAGACACAACTCTCATCGAGCGAGAAGCGCCGACCCCTTTCCGTAGAATCGATCAACTATCGATCCAGTGAGGATGCCTTTGACACCTGGGACACGTCTTCAGTCGATACACATAACCGCCAGGTAGTCATGGAGGCGACAACGCCGCCTCAACAGGCTCAACCTCACTTTCTCGAGACAATCCCTGGTAGTCCTACACCGAGCAGGACTTCAAGCCCCGACAAGGACATCTTCGACATGCCTCTTGAGCCTCCGAGGCTCCGCATGCGAAGTCGCAGCTACAGCCCGGTGCCCACACCACGCGAGCAGCTGACTCCCCAACCATCCATGAGCGAACTTCACATCCATCCGCTTTTCAGATCCGACTCGCCTACACCACCCCCAATGGCCACCCCCGGCACCGTCGTCGTGGCATCACCCAACGCTGGACAGGTTATCTCGCAACGCCAGAGTGTACGTTCCCTGCGTGCTGCCTCCAACCCCGTGCTGCCTAGCCCTCTGAGCCACCGAGGAAGCCTTGAAATACGAAAACAACGGGACGAGCAAGAAAGCATTCGAGAGGAGCAAGAGGCAGAGACGGACTCAGTCGCTTCATCTGAGCGGCCACTAACCCCACCAATCCCTGAGTGGGTGATGGGCGCCGGCGCTCGATCGAGCTGGACAGACTACAACAGCCGCAAGACCAAGATCGACAGCGACATTAAAGGTGAAGCCAAAAAAGTGGATGAAGAATAAACAATGATTGCCGCCGTGGCAATCAGTTACTTCAAACGACAAAAACGAGTCAGGAGATATGGGATCACAGCAGGCGACCATGACATGGACAGGCAGCTGCCAAGCTCCATTTTTCTTTTATGTCTAATTTTTTATATATCTCATACGCGCATCTAGATGATAAATCAGGTCTGATTGCTATCTAGTGTTGGCGAATGGGCAGGGCAGGATTACATGTATACCAAGGGAAAACAGCGACGGCGCTTTTTTATGAATTCAAGAACCTCTGTGCCTGAGGCGCGAGGACGGACGACAGAGATGAGCTACAAGGTAGAGCGAAAACTCGGATAGAAAACAAAAACAGAAAGAAAGACTAAAGAAGCAATCGTGGCGTTTCAGATTGTGTGGTTGTTAGTATAAGATGTGCTACTGAAGGAACCACAGTGAATGGCCATCAGACTGAGAGCTGGCTTACGAGTTCGGTAAAGATTCCCTACATAAAGCCTGTCTACCTATATACATGTACTGAGCCAAGAGTAGTTTATACCTACCTAGGTATCAACGACGTTCCTACTGACATTCTTTGCCAGTCCATAGTGTCAACCAACATTGCATTTGAGAATGCTGGATGGAGTGACTTAGCTACAGCACCATTGTGGTTTCAAGACTAGGTTGTTAAAAAGGCCGGCAGGGGGCTCAAACTTCCAGTTGCTCACCCAACTGTAGTGGTACTTGCGTTGTGCAGTCTTGTCTCGGACTACAATATTTATTGCATGTTTCTTGGATCACCACATGGGTCATGGGAGGTTACTCTTTTGAAGCATGTGCTACAGAGTCAATTCATGGCACAATTTCAATAGAGAATGTAGAGTTGCAGATGATACAATTACGGATATTGTTTCGCCCTATATTGTTATAGATGATTTGCTGTTCATATACATATATATGTCAGTTTGCTATTCCCTGCCTCTTCCACTCTCTGCAAACTCTGATCAGAGTTGGTGGACTGGAATCGGAGAAATACGAGCATATTCACTTGCAGAATGTATATGCAACGGAGAATTACTACATCAACATTGAGCATTGTGTACCAGTGATTCGAGCAAGAGAAGCCTCAGCTTTCCCTTCTTCTTCTTCTTCTTCTTCTTCTTACTCTTCCTCTTCAAGGCAGAAGAGACGCGCACCTTCATGTGTTTATGCGGCTGACAAATCTCGATCTAGGCTACCTTAGTATTAGTCCCTTCCAAACAGAGCCCCACCTTTCCCTCCAGGTAACCACTGTCTGAGGTTGTTGTGGCTCCGTCATCAACGTTTCTGGGCTGCAGCTAAGGTCCCTCTTCTTCTTCATCAGCCAGACGTCGACGCATTTCTTCAACTTCTCCTCTTCACTTCTCTTTCTCTTGTCATACCCGGACGCTCTGCACATCGCCTGTTCGAGCTCGACACATCGGGATAACTTTCACTGCCGTCATATCGTTCTTTTGCTCGAGTCCGCACCGAACGAGACATATTCATCTAAAATCACAGGTCGCTGTTTGCCTCCCGCCTCCCCCACCTTGATCAACAGCGGCAGACTCTTCGCCCATCATGAAGGTCACTTTCAAAGTACGTCTCGAATACATTCGTCGTCACTATCGGATCAAGCTCGTCACGACCAATACCTCGCCTTTATCTGTTCTTCCATATGATTAACCACCCATGATAGGATCTTAAACAGCAAAAGTTCACGCTCGATGTTGAACCCTCCGAGCTGGTATGTTGACCTTGCTTCTCTTCGCCCGCCAATGTCCACACGAACTTGTCAACCAACTGAAACATTTCTCAGATCTCCGCTGTCAAGGAAAAAATCTCAGCTGAGAAGGGCTGGGAGCCCAAACAACAAAAGCTCATCTACTCTGGTACTTGCTCTATCTGCTCCTGTTGCATTGTCTGATTCGCTGACGGTTTACAAAGGCAAGATTCTGAAGGATGAGGAAACAGTTGGCTCCTACAATATCGAGGAAAAGGGTTTTGTGGTCTGTATGGTGAACAAGGTTTGCAACACCAACCCTGAGGCAAGAGTCGGTATACTGACAGCTCACAACAGCCCAAGCCCAAGCCCGCCGAATCCAGCGCACCTCCTGCCACACCCGCCAAGCCCGTCGCGAGCACACCCGCTGCTCCAGCTGCCCCCGCCCAGTCCACATCGCAACAGGCTGCTGTACCAGCAACCCCTACTCCCCAGCGCTCTGCCGAAGCTGGATCTGGTGCCCAGTCCGATGAGCCCTCAGGCCTAGCTATGGGCGCTCAGCGCACCGAAGCGATTGCAAACATGGAGGCTATGGGCTTTGAGAGAAGCCAAATCGAGGCCGCCATGCGCGCTGCATTCAACAACCCTGATCGTGCGGTCGAATATCTTCTCACTGTTGGTTTTGCCCCGCCACGATGTCACAAGCCACCCTTACTTACTTGATTCTTTAGGGAATTCCTGACAACATCCGGCAGGAGCAGCAGCAACGTGAGGCTGCTCCCGCAAGCCAGGCCCCTGCTTCTCAACCAGCTGCCCAAGCCGCTCCTCAGGGCGGTTCCGACGACGGCGGCGTGAACTTATTCGACCTCGCAGCCCAGCGGAGCGGTTCTGGAGGTCGTGGAGGAAACGGCGGCAACGGCGGCAACCAGGCGGCGGCTGCTGCGGCAGCGGCAGCGGCAGCAGCTGGGCAGGGCGGTGACCTGGGCAACCTTGACTTTTTGCGACATAACGCCCAATTTCAGCAGCTCCGCCAGGTTGTTCAGCAACAACCACAGATGCTTGAACCAATTCTTCAGCAGCTTGGTGCCGGTAACCCCCAGCTGGCTGAGTTGATCGCCTCAAATCCCGACCAGTTTCTCCAGCTCCTGGGCGAGTACGCCGACGACGACGTTCCGCTGCCACCCGGCGCTCAAGCTATTTCTGTTACTGAGGAGGAACGGGATGCTATTGAAAGAGTAAGACACTTTATTCAGCGTAGCAAGTTCTCTTTAACTGACCAAATTAGCTGTGCCGCCTTGGATTTGACAGAGATCAGGCTATTCAGGCCTACTTTGCCTGTGATAAAAATGAAGAGCTCGCCGCCAACTTTCTATTCGACCAACCGGAGGATGATGAGCCTGGACCCAACAACTAGTTGGGCTAGGATGAGAGTTTGGGACAATGTGTGTGTCACAATGACAAGTCGAAGAAATTGGAATTAATCCAAGCATTCCCAGTATAATATGGGTAGGCTTATGGCGTTCTACCCGGAAACGCCGTGGTAACCTCCTGGCGCTGCCTCGCAAGTCGCGATGGCATGATGAGATGCGCCGGTGATGGGCGTTGGAATTCCACTTGGTCTCTATGCGTGCAAAGGCAATGTAGCACAGATAGCCGACGAAATTGATGAATTCTTAGAACTCGACGCTATTCAAACTTTAAGCAATCTTCAACATCCTACGTAACCAAATTTTCGATATCTAGATGGTTGAATCACAAAACCCAGAGGTCGAGCCACTTTACTCCTGAAAGGTTTGGTTCAGGTCTTTTCTGCACCCTACCTTTAAACCGAGTTATTTCCCCACAGCTTCGAAGTTGTTCTTAGGGTTAATGGATATCTAGTGCTGTCTTCATGTGTCTCTGTTATTCTCCAAGCCCCGATGCACTTGTTCTAAAATTCAAAGCAATGTATTCATGGCCTTAACTATATGGTATTGCTGTTCTGTAGAGACTGCTCTCAAGCCAATTCCTATGTAACCGTGTGATTCCTAAAACAATGCCAAATCCCTATAGGTATCATGCCTTTTCCCTTTGCGCCGCCTGAACCCCCTTTCACGTTTTGGATTTTGATCTCGACCTCGATCTGGTATATAACTTGGTCTGTCCCCTCACCCCTCCTGAGCAATAGGTTCGCCGTTGAGTCCATAGACGATTGTTTGTTTCTTCTTTTTCTTGCGCTTCTTCGCATCACCCCCCTCGTCGTCCTTGAAGAGCTCCTCACGCTTCTTGCGCATAACCTCGGCCTGCTCGTCGGCACGGCGCTGCTCCTCTGCCTCGTACTCCTCCTGGATCTTGCGCTGCTCAGCCTCGATATTCTCAACTGGCTCAAACTCGCTGCCGGTAAAGGCCTTGTACTCGTCAATGTTCATCTTGACTGTTTTCTCACCTATGAGTGCGGCGTTGACGCGTCGAGGGCAGTGACGCTCTTCGCGGTTAAATTTGAGCTTGACATTACGGCGCTGTTTGTTGGGAAACATCCCTGATATCATCTGGAAGTCCGTGCCAAACATTTGAAGGCCTCGGTAGAAAAGCTCCGTTTCCGCATCGGTCCAGATGTTGGGGCCCCTGAGCTTGGAGGTGCTCATAAAAGAGTTACTGGTGATGAGACGCGTGAAGTCATTTTCTTCGACTGTTTCCATATCCCCAGCGGCTGCTGCTGCTCGGGCATGTCGATCTACTGCCAACGAGCTCTGATCAACCACAATCTGTCCATCTACGATACGAAACTGAGGTCCTGAAGGCGCAGTCGGAGCCGGTACAGATGGCGCTGGTGATGACGCAGCCGGGCTTGCTGTCTTCTCCCCTTGCCCGCTGGGTTCGGGGGTCGCAGAACTTTCACATTCACCATCAGTTGAAAGTTTGGGCTTCATTCTGGCTCGTCGTTCTCGTTCTCGCAGCTCATCGTGTCTGCTGAATTTCTTTCCAATATGAAGATCCTTGGTCAGATCCGCCATTTTGAGCTTTTGCAAATCCACCAACTGAGTCTCCGAGTCTTCTGGTGTAACTGAACGTGCCCTTCTGTTTTTGGGGGTGCTTGTCCCGCTATGTGTAGGCGTCCTACGCTTTCTTGGTTGCTTTGGCACTGCGCCCTCAGTAGTCTTCCTCTGACGTTTCTTAGGTCGTGTGCCTTCTTCCGTACCAGCTTCGTCCTGAGTCGCTTGTGTGGTCTGTTTCCTGGCTCGTGGTTTTCGTGCCGGTTTTGTCAGATTTTGCACTTCTGTCGATGAAGGTGTGGTTGGCTCATTCGAGTTAGTGATCGCAAGTGAAGGTATCGTAGAAGGTTCAATCTCCTTGGGCTCTTCCAAGCCATCTGGTGTGGGCGTCTGCAAAATAGGAGACGGCGCATTGTTTATGGTGTTCGCTTGAGACACAGCGGGTTGTGACTCAGGCTCCTCAGCGACAGGTGGTTGAATTTGTTCTTGCTCACTCGTCGGCTTCGGTTGGGCAACGGTTGGCTCTGCAGTTGTGTGGATCGCAGCAGGGTCAGAGCTCTGTTCATTCGGAATTCCGACATTTTCGCCTTCGAATTGATGTTGAATATCCTGTTGTATTGTTTCCTCGAGCGCTTCTTGAGTGTTGGCAGGGTCATCTGGCTTTGGAGGTTCTGGGATCGTCGATGGTGGGGTAGGCGGCTGGCGACCAGGTTCGTGCGAATCCTGAGGTTGCGACTCGACAACTGCGGCTGCAGAGACTTTCGGTGAAGATGGATTAGAAGGTTCGCGAGGCGAAACTTGAGGTTCTGTCTCATTGGCAACTTCAGGAGCAAGAGAAGGTGGTGCTGGTTTGTGTGAGTGTGAGGATGCTGGTACCGCGGGGCGTCGAGCAGAGGGGATCTTGGGTTTAAAAGCCGGCCCTCCTTTCTTTTTGAACATTGAACTCATTTTATGTGTTGGCTACTACCCATATATTGTATGCGGTTCGTTAAATGGTAGCGGTATTGTCATTTCTGTCTTGCGATCCAAGGTTAGAAATCTAGCGGCGGAAAATTATTGACTGCGCAGAGCGAGAAAATAAAATGCGGGATGGTGGAGAGTGGAGAGGCCGAGCGAGGATTAACCGCCCTTGCAAGTCGATAAGATAAGAAAAGACTCCACTCGTCACCAAACAGGCTAGCTTACCACTAAGCCCCTTTGAGGTGGAGACGCCGCGCTTCTTGGACTGCGACTCAACTTCGAAATTTCAACTCCTTGCCCGAGGCTACGTTCCATCATCACAACACACTTTCCCCGCGCCACCCCTTGATGACCGCTCGCACGTCTTGGTTCGCGACGGGACTTGGCTTCAGAGCACTCGCACGACCGACCCGTCGCTCTCATTTGACCTCGTGTTCTCTTCCTCATTTCTGCCCTGTACCACGCGACTTCTGATGCCTCTCACGACAACATCCTCTGCGTCGCCTCGTCCATCCACGCTCGCAAAGATGGAGGATAGGAAGCGGCCTGCCGTCAGCAGCGCTGATGACCTAGCTCCCCCCAGTAAGAGAGTTGCCGTAAATGGCTCCAAGGCCAAAGATGATACCTCTGACATGAAAGAGGAAAGCTGGATTGAGGTAAGTGTCGCACGACAGCGTCTTCCATTGCAAATCCTTGGATGCCCAACTATCTATTTCTCTCCTGTATCCCGCTTCTCTTGCGGACTTTGTGCTCTCAGGCTTCATGCCATTCTTGTCAGGATGGTCCTGGACGTCAGTGCTCACCAAGCCAGTGTTGATGCTCGCTTGCTCGCTCCCTGCGACAGCAGTACTCGGCTCGGAAGTGCATCCACAATGCATATTTTGAGCAACGCCTCCGCTCAATCTGGAAACATCACTTTACCTTTTCGACGCATGCAGGCGAAATTGTCGCTGACTCGGTTATCAGGCCTACACAAAAGGTGCCATATATCGACAGATGCAGGAATACAGCCGCAAAGCCTCTACGTATGAATCACGCCTCGAAGAACTCCACAAACGATCAGTTCATCATGACGATCATCTTCGGATTATTGATGCTTGGTGGCGACAGGTTAGTTCCATCCAAAATCTCGTCGTTACCACTGTAGCTAAACATCAATAGGTTTTGGAGGAAATGGAACTCATATCAAACTCAGATTCAACTTCGCCGACATCCTCTGGTATGAAGCCCCCTATCGATTACTATGCGTCTGCTGATCTGTTAGCAGAGCCCCCATATTTAAGTGGTGTCAGTTTCAAAGATCTTCACGAGTTCCAGAAACATCTAGCGGACAAGGGCAAAGCGATCAAATCGAGGGCCGAAGCACTTCTTGGACGCTTGGCTTCTTCACGGGGCAAGATAGACCCAGAAGCTTCCAAGCTCGAGAGCAAGGTCGCCAATTTGCTGGCCACCCAAAAGGAATATCTAGTCAAGTTGGACCGGTTGAAGAGCGAAAAGGACCAGCTCTCCGAGCAGCTCAATGCTGCAACCTTGCGCTACTTCAAAGCGGAAAAGAAGCTAGATCGTGCCAAGAGTTCTCAAGTTCAAAAACTGGAACAGCAAGCATTTGCCAACGCTACTCGACCAGCTACGTCTGGCGACACTGGTGCAGAAGCTGGCGAGACAAACGGAAATGCGAGTGAACTGCTACTCAAGTACGAAGAGGCGACTGCAGCCGCCACCAAGCAAAAGGAGCAGCTAGATGTTATTCTAGCTGAGATCAAGTCTCTTCAGGACGAAAACTCGACTCTGAAAGCGAAGAGGGATACTTTGACCGATGAAGACTTTATCCGGACCGACGTCTTCAAGCAGTTCAAGAACCAGAACGAGGATCTCATAAAACGTATCAATACACTTGAAGCAACAAACAAGCAGTTGCGTGAAGAGGCCGAGAAACTGCAGGCAGAACGATCCACATTCCGGACACAACTCGAGGCAGATGCCAATCAGGTGACACAGGAGCTGGAGGCTGAAATTATGGCCAGGGACCAAGACCTTGCTCGCGTGCGGTCGGCACGAGACGAATTGTTAGCCGAAAATACGCAGAACAAAGCGAGATTGGAACAAGAGCGAACATCGATCGACCAGGTAAAGGAGTTATCATCCGCCAAGGACGATAGAATTACGGCGCTCGAATTACAGCTCTCCCGTTTGCAGTCTGAGGGACCTTTCGACCCGTATACTGAAGAGATCACGCTTGATGAGCTTCGCCTCAAGTACAGCAAGTTACAGCATGATTTCGACGCCATCAACCAGGAAATGCCTGCTATAGAGAAAGGATTTAGGAAGATGAAGGAACTTGCTCACAGGAAGGCCATGGATGCCATCGCGACAGAGGAGCGTATTTCGATGTTGATTGCTGAGAAGAGCAAGGCTGACCAGAAGTATTTTGCTGCTCGGAAAGACGCAGACACACGCAACAACGAAATTCGATCACTGCGACACCAGAACAGCAAGAGCTCGGAAATTATTGCACAGCTCAAGGACCTTGAAGCGCAAAATCGCACCTTGTTGGGCAATCTGGAGAAACAGTTGGCGGATTTGAAGCAATCGAATGCCAGTCTTATGGCGGATAACAAGAAGATGGAGGTGACAAGTCTCGATGCCGTTCGCCGAATGGAGTCACTCAACAAGCAAGTGAGTGACCTGTCAAACTTGGTCAAGTCCAAAGATGCCGCCTCAGCCGTTGTTCGAGAACGTAACACGATGCAAGAGACGGAAGTGGAGAAGATGAAAGTGCGCATTGAGCATGTACAAAAGGATCGCGACAACTGGAAGAATAAGGCTTTGAGTAATTCTTCTGAAGAAGAGGAGATGCTTCGGGTAAGTCGCCGACGTAATCTGACCTTGGTGTCGTTACTAACTTGGACGATAGACGTTTGCTCTCTGCACCATTTGCCGCAACAACTTCAAGAACACGGCCTTGAAGACATGCGGCCACTTGTTCTGCAACCAATGCGTCGATGATCGTATCAGCAACCGCATGCGCAAATGTCCAACCTGTTCTCGAGCGTTTGATAAGATGGATGTTATGCCCGTCCACCATTGAACGCAACGAGGGCGTTACGACGACGACAAGAACAACAAATGCCCCAGCCTTGCCCGCTGCTTTCTTCCCATACCTTCTGCGATACCTCTTGATATTCATTAATTGCTTCCGTCAAGTACTGCCATCCATTCTGCACCTTTCTGGGCCTTGGGTGGCCCATCATGTCTTGTTCTTTTCAGCAGGCTGCGTTGGCCGCATGATCCGGACAGCACATCTTGACGCTTTTCTTCTTCTCTGGGCTAGATGGCTACACTTGGAAAGTCATCCGTGTACTTTTAACTGCGCAGCTGAAAATGCTGTGCACACCGTAGCGGGCATGTATATACTTTCTGTAGTCAAAGGGAGGGTATCTCTAGGGGATCGTCGAGAATCGGTGTATGAGATAGCAGGATAAATGGAAAGCGTTGATTATGAGATATCAGGGATGCCTCCGTGACGTATCAATTAATGCATGAATAATTATCTGATTATTTTTCTACCTACGACTGGTCGAGCCAAAACCAGTGCTCTCATGACGGTTGGAATCGTTGGAGCCGGATGAAGACCATGGGTTACCACCTCCTCGTCCAATACTGCCATAACTATCGTTACGATTATTGTGATGATGACGATTTTGGTTGCGACTTCCGGCCCAATATCCAGCGGCAGCCCCCCCTGCGGCTCCGCTCCAGAAGCCAGGTCTCCAGCTATCGGCTTGAGAAGAAGGCTTGGTGCCAGGATAAGGAGGCGGAGGGTCGTCACCACCAGGACCCCATCCCGGGCCCCATCCGCCAGAAGACCAACCGTCACGCTGGCGTCGAGGCCGGTTAGAGGTGTTGCTTGCTTCTTGTGCCCTGTAGCATGCCGAATAAACGATCCATACAAGAATGAAAACGAAGATAAGAGTAAAGAGCAGGGCGCCCCAGTCAGTACCGCCACGGCCGTCACCAAACCAGCCGCCGTTGGCGATGTTTGGATAACGACGCTCACCCTTCCTTGTTAAAGCGAGTCGATACTCGACACCGCAGCTGCCTTTGAGAACATAGGGATCATCGGGAGAAGAGTAGCCCTCGCAGATGACATCTGTGGTGCCAAGCTTAAGCTCCTCGGGAAGGGAAGCGGTGCAGCTCCACTGGACGTCCTCGTCGCCCCAGCCGGCGCCTTCGTTGGTGCAGCGCATGACATCGATATCGTAGAGTTCGCAAAGGGCCTTTTTAGAGACGCAGCGCAGTTGAGGGATGGCGCCTACGCGGCGATGGTTCGTCATGGCGCCATTGCCGCGAAGGGTGAGGGACCGGACATCGGAGAGCTTGATTGCATCCTTGGGGCGAGCGGCCAGTGTGAGGGCCGGAAGGGCGAGAAAGCAGGCGAGCGAACTGAATATCATGGTGTTTGGGGGTTATGACGATGCGGGGTCTATGATACAGATAGACTCGGACAGAGTATGCAAGACAATGACGAGCCTAAGCTCGTATGCGGATTTGTAAAATGCTGAGATACAGTTGATGAAGATTGAATGCGATGTAGGTGCAGTTTGAGCTTGGAGGATAAGAAAGCTTAAAGGAGGGGACGTGTTACGAGTCTGGCTTGGACACGTGCCGTGGCGATAAGAGGCGTATGAATGTGGCGACCCAGTCAGTGCGTTGTTGCCTAAGACTTGTAAAAGTAAAAGTAAGACGGATGACTCTAGAGGGTTTGCCAGTTGAAGGCCGCTGTCTAGACGGAGCCTAGGTTTATTGTAATTTATATATGTATTTGATGCTGGGTTTTTTTTTTTTTTTTAAAAAAAAAAAGAAGAGTATTACAATGCCGCCATGACAACTAAATACGGTGCCTAGGTATATACGGATACTCAGTACCTAGATAGATGCCCACGAACAAGGGCCCGTTATAGACCAAGTACGTTGTCGAAGTTTCTAGAACCATGAAATATTTGCTACTGACATGCCAGTATGGTTTTGTAGGTGAATAAGATAAAATCATTATCGCGGAATGCATGTATGGTAAATCTCCATAGTGGTGCCCTGAAAGATGATTATGATTGCTTTTCTTGCGAGAAAAACAATGAAAGTAACCATGATGGGTTTCATAGCCGCATCAGGTACTAACACAGCACTGTCTAGCAAGGAACATACCTAGTCTTACCACTACCTGTCTAGATGCTTATTACTTATCCAAAACAGTGTTCCTTAGTGATAGTCCCTGTCTTCTCGCAAGGACCATCGACAGCTAAAGCGCTGATTATGTATTTCAGTCCTGTGCCGTCGCCTTGTAATGTACTGGGATTGAACTACCTACCTACCTACCAATAGCTGCATAGTTCAGAGTCCGTACCTAGTGGACTACTATACAAGCCACTAATTTATTGAGCTATCGAAGAGGCACTGAAACTATCAAAAACATGGCTCTTCCTCTTGGTAAATACATGCGTATCCGTAAAATAGAATTTACCCGGTTGGTGTTTTTTTTAATCTCACCTCAACGCTGAGAGGTTCATCAGCTCGATCTCGCGGGGACTAGCCACAACAATTTCTCCACAGATTCGAGACAGGCAGATGCTACCTATCGTTACCAGGGTCCAGTTGTACCAGTCACTCCCCTATAAATCAACAGAATGGGCCATTCGCGTATTGTATAACAAGCCCGTTGATGGGTCCAAGCTCTTATTGTATTGATGAGACATTCCTTGGCACTGGTTGGCAAGACCACGGATAGAATGGAGTGCTGCAGTATTCTTCATCACTATCCGCATGAATCAGTTGGAGGACCGTTCGGTAACACACAGCCTATTTGATGGATCATCATCGATGATACACATGTATGTAATTGATTGTACTTAATGTAGATACAAGGTAAGAAGAATCCAATAATACTACGTAGTAGGGAGTAAGAATACTGCAATTACGAAAACTGGCTAACCTTGAATGCGATCGGACTTCGGATTTAAGGTCGCATTGACCGATGGTGCGCTGAGGTGAGCGACTGATGTTCGGTGGCCGGCGACAAAAAGTATCCGACTCCGAAGGTGATGGACCGGGCTTACTGCAGGTCTTGGCCGACTCCCCTGAGATGTTTGGTTTGGTTTGCTCATAGATGTCTGTACAATTGATCTGTGAACCAGCGGTACGACTTAGCTCGATACTCGAACCTCATCGAGGTGACATGAGGCCGATACACAACGGCTTGTGCTATGCGATGCCAGCCCCTGTTATACAACGTTGAGGTGAGATACTATCATCCTGGAATATCTTTCTTATCCCAGTCGGCCTGAGGCTTCCAGAACGTATGGCCAGCAGGTGGTATGCATGGGAATGACCAGCTACGGTGCCGAGTTGCCGGGTTTAATATTACCCTCGTAGTGGAAATACGCAGTCCCCAAGCGATGAGAAGCGAATGAGCCAATAGTGGGAGACGGCGCTACGTCCTGTCTTCTGAAAGCAGCAAACCGTTTCGAGCGCCGCAAGATGTCTCCACAACCTCGGCCAACTAACCGGACTTTGTCTGGCAGAAAAGGGCAGGCTGACAAGGAGTGGACAAGGTTACAGATAGAGTAAGCAGCATGTACAGACAGTACTTGTGCACTATCCGTAGGATCACCAACACCTACTCTGTGTGGAGTGGTGTCGGGCTGCTGCACGAGTCCGCTGGGGAGATCCAACGATAGATGGGAGAGAGAGACAAGTCAGAGACAGTGTAGTTACGCGGCGAAATGACTCAGCCGGTCACTGAGAACTACCTCGGGTCAAGGATCAGTCCACAGCACAACACAGTCTGGACTTGTTGATCATCTCGAAGCATCTCTGTATCCGATCCGTGAACCAAACCCCAATCTCTCTCACCAATGAGCGACAAGGGGGATCGGATCAAGATCCATATCATCGCCTGGGCCTTGGGGGGGGCCTGCTCTAGCTGAGGGTGCTCCCGGTACCCATTTTATATTCCGTCCGACAACATGGGAAGGTGTGCTGGTGTTGCGTAACCCAAGCTCGTTATTTAAATAAATTGCTTGTCTCGAGTCGCATTTTCTGCGTTCTCGATGCTCTGATATAATTGCCTCCTCATCACCCTCCATTTCCCTGGCTGGTGTCCTATTGTTTCATTCCTACTTCTCAAGGCACAACGCATTCCATCTCGATGATACACACATGATTCGTTGATCTCGACGACCTCAATCTCAACTCTGGTTGAGTGTAACCTACCTTTTTCCAGGGTGTTTTCAACACCAGGCACTTGTTCCAAGCCATTTGCGCTTGTTTGCCTTTGCGCTGCGATCAGCTTCACATGCTCAAAATGGCGGAAGTTCACGAGAAGACGACCGCTGCCGCCAGCAGGAGCAGCCCTTCGCGGCCATCCTCCTCCAGCCGAAGTGGCTCAACCGAGACAGATGCAGCTCGCCCAGGCAAAACCACCTCGACCGATCCCGACAACGAAAAGCTTGACCTGACAAAGGCCGATTCAAAGGTCGTTACACCGCCAGAAGCCGAGAACGTTGACGACCATTATCGACACCTGCCGCCTGATGAAGCTGAGGTTTTGCGGCGCCAAATTGTGAGTCCCGAAGTTAGACAAGGGGTGGCCGTCTTGTACCGCTATGCTTCTCGTAACGACATCATCATCATCGTCATCTCAAGCATATGTGCTATCGCCGGCGGTGCTGCACTCCCTCTCATGACGGTTATCTTTGGTAACCTCCAAGGCGTCTTCCAAGACTTTTTCGTCAACGGGTCTTTGAGCTACAGCGCGTTTACCGACAAGTTGACTGAATTCGTCCTATACTTTGTATACCTGGGAATCGGCGAGTTTGTCGTCGTTTACATCTCGACCTGCGGCTTCATCTACAGCGGTGAACACATCTCGGCCAAGATTCGCGAGCACTACCTCGAGAGCTGCCTACGCCAAAACATTGGCTTCTTTGACAAGCTCGGCGCCGGCGAAGTCACCACCCGCATCACTTCCGACACTAACCTCATTCAAGATGGCATTTCCGAGAAGGTTTCTCTCACTCTCGCCGCTGTCGCCACCTTTGTCTCAGCATTTGTGATTGGCTTTGTCAAGTACTGGAAACTGACGCTTATCCTGTTCTCTACCGTCATCGCCTTGCTGATTAATATGGGCGGCGGTTCCATTTTCATCCTCAAGTACAACAAACAAAGCTTGGAGGCTTATGCTCATGGAGGCAGTCTTGCGGACGAAGTCATCAGTTCTATTCGAAACGCAGTTGCCTTTGGTACCCAGGAGCGTCTGGCTCGGCAGTACGATGCTCATCTCAAAAACGCCGAATACTTTGGCTTTCGTGTCAAAGGTGCCGTCGCTTGTATGATTGCCGGCATGATGTTGGTCCTTTACCTCAACTACGGCCTAGCTTTCTGGCAAGGCAGCCAGTTCCTCATAGATGATGAAACCAGCCTTTCCAATATCCTGACTATTATGATGGCAATTATGATCGGAGCATTCAATATAGGAAACGTAGCTCCCAATGCCCAAGCTTTCACGAATGCCATCGCTGCCGCCGCCAAAATCTTCAACACTATCGACCGAGTATCTCCCCTCGACTCTTCGAGCGACAAGGGCGACAAGATCGAGCATATCCAAGGCTCCATTCGACTATCTAACATCAAGCACATCTATCCGTCTCGGCCCGAAGTAACGGTCATGCAGGATGTGAGCCTCGACATCCCCGCTGGTAAGGTTACTGCTCTTGTTGGTGCATCCGGCTCTGGCAAGAGTACTATTGTTGGATTGGTTGAACGCTTCTACGATCCTGTCCAGGGTAGTGTCTACTTGGACGGACATGATATTTCCAAGCTTAATCTGCGGTGGCTGCGTCAGCAAATGGCGCTTGTTAGTCAAGAGCCTACACTCTTTGGCACCACCATCTTCCATAACATCCGCCACGGATTGATCGGTACCAAGCATGAAAATGCAAGTGAAGAGGTGCAACGGGAGCTGGTTATCGAGGCAGCCAAGAAGGCCAACGCTCACGATTTTGTGTCGTCTTTGCCCGACGGATATGAGACCCACGTTGGCGAGCGAGGATTCCTTCTGTCCGGTGGCCAAAAGCAGCGTATTGCGATTGCTCGTGCCGTCGTTTCTGATCCTAAGAGTGAGGCTACCGATCCTCCAAAATCGAGTTGATATTGACTAATTGGGCTACAGTACTTCTCCTTGATGAAGCAACTTCCGCTCTTGATACCAAATCAGAAGGCGTTGTTCAAGCAGCTCTCGAGAATGCCGCTGAAGGTCGCACTACCATCACCATCGCTCACCGTCTGTCGACCATCAGGGATGCTCACAACATTGTTGTGATGACCGAAGGGCGCATTGTGGAACAAGGCACCCATAACGAGCTTCTCGAGAAGAAGAGCGCATACTATAACCTTGTATCGGCTCAGAACATTGCTGCAGCCGAAGAGATGAGTGCCGAAGAGCAAGCCGCAATTGACGAAGCTGAAGAAACGCTTATGCGCAAGATAACAAGTGAGAAGCAAGCCGCGGTCGTTGCAGACCCCAACGACGATATTGCTGCCAAGTTGAACCGCACCACTACCACAAAATCCGCATCAAGCCTGGCGCTCCAGACCCACAAAGCTGAAGAGGAGCACAAGTATGGCTTGTGGACCTTGATCAAGCTTATTGCCTCCTTCAACCAAAAAGAATGGAAGCTGATGGTTATCGGTCTAATTTTCTCAGCCATCTGCGGTGGAGGAAATCCTACCCAGGCTGGTTTGTCAACCCCCTTTCCACCCTACAAGGCTTTCCGTGAAGTGACTAACTGTGGCTCTAGTTTTCTTTGCCAAGCAAATTGTAACTTTGTCCGAACCGGTCACAGAGGAAACCCGCCATCAGATCAAGAAGGACTCGGACTTTTGGAGCGCAATGTACCTGATGCTCGCGTTCGTCCAGTTCTTTGCATTTGTCATTCAAGGTGTCTTGTTCGCCAAATGCTCTGAGAGGTTGGTGCATCGAGTTCGAGACCGCGCTTTCCGGACCATGCTTCGCCAGGACGTTGCTTTCTTCGACAGGGATGAGAATACTTCTGGCGCCCTTACCTCGTTTCTCTCGACAGAGACAACCCATGTTGCCGGACTTAGCGGGGTGACGTTGGGAACGCTGCTGATGGTCTCTACAACACTCATTTCTGCTATAGTTGTATCCCTTGCCGTTGGCTGGAAGCTCTCACTCGTTTGTATGGCAACTATCCCGGTTCTCCTCGGATGCGGCTTCTTCCGTTTCTACATGCTTGCTCACTTCCAGCGCCGGTCCAAGGCTGCTTACGATTCATCTGCCAGCTTTGCTTCCGAGGCTATCTCGGCTATCCGAACGGTAGCTGCTCTGACACGAGAGGAGGATGTATTGAAACAGTACAAGGACTCGCTCGCCGTGCAACAGCGCAGAAGCTTGATATCCGTTCTCAAGTCCTCCTTGCTTTATGCTGCCTCGCAGTCCTTGGTGTTCGCCTGCTTTGCCCTGGGCTTTTGGTATGGTGGCACGCTGATCGGCAAACTCGAGTACAGCATGTTCCAGTTCTTCCTCTGCTTTTCAAGCATTGTGTTCTCGGCGCAGTCAGCTGGGACTGTGTTCTCGTTTGCTCCCGATATGGGCAAGGCCCATCAAGCTGCCGAAGAACTGAAGACGCTATTTGACCGGCAACCCCTCGTCGATACGTGGTCGGAGAGCGGAGAGCGTCTACCAGAAGTTGAGGGCACACTGGAGTTCCGAGATGTCCACTTCCGTTACCCGACAAGGCCTGAGCAGCCTGTTTTGCGCGGTCTCAATCTGACAGTGCGGCCGGGGCAATACATCGCCCTTGTGGGCGCTTCTGGCTGCGGCAAGAGCACAACTATTGCATTGCTGGAGCGATTTTATGATCCCCTCTCCGGCGGAGTGTTTATTGATAATCGCGAGATTACCAAGCTGAACATCAACGACTATCGCTCGCATATTGCACTCGTCAGTCAGGAGCCTACGCTGTACCAGGGAACGATCAAGGAGAACATCCTTTTGGGCTCTTCACGCGAGAACGTCCCCGACAAGGACATTGAGTTTGCATGCCGTGAAGCCAATATTTACGACTTTATCGTGTCACTTCCCGACGGATTCAATACCGTGGTTGGCAGCAAGGGTGCGCTGTTGTCTGGTGGCCAGAAGCAGCGAATCGCAATCGCACGAGCTCTGATCCGTGATCCCAAGATCTTGCTTCTTGATGAAGCGACATCAGCCCTGGACTCGGAGTCGGAGCATGTGGTGCAGGCAGCGTTGGACAAGGCAGCCAAGGGCCGAACCACGATTGCCGTCGCCCATCGTCTCAGCACAATCCAAAAGGCTGATATCATCTATGTGTTTGACCAGGGCCGCATCGTCGAGCAGGGGACACATTCGGAGCTGATGAAGAAGAATGGTCGCTACGCAGAGTTGGTCAACCTGCAAAGCCTAGAGAAGCAGAGGTGAGGTGCATGGGCGAGAGTAATGATCTGGGAGGAACTTTGTGTGTTGCATTGTAATGGCGTTGAGGCGCGACATATCATGAAACGGAAAAGATATCTGATGCATGCCGTATACAACGACTTTTATATATACCATCTGATCAGTCGAATCTTGAGCATTTATTGAACCTGCTTGAAGTAAATATTCTCAGTCGGTCATGTTCAATGTCCTTGTTGGTTTATGCCAAGTCTCGGCAAGGGATAAGGTCAGAATCAGCGGCGTGCCACATGGCCATCGCATTATTGAATGCAGGAGACCAGAAGAAGCAATAGATGGACACTACAGAAGAGGAATAGACTAATAAGGAAAGGGAAAGGGTATGGTAGGACAGGAGCTGAAATGAATGGCACAAGAGTTTTTACTTCTAGAATTCGATGGCGACAATAGTGGCTGCGCGGGAAGAGACAGCGGGCAGCGGGCAGCGGGCAGCGGCATGCATAGGTACGCAGACGGGCGTTGGGCGGTGGGCGGTGGGCGGCAGACACGACCATGTTAACGTTAATTATCAATGTTGATGGGGGCGGCGGTTTTTGGTTGTGCTAGACAATGTCTCTCTCTATCTTTTCTCCCAAGACATGCATGACTCTGAATCATGACGGCTGAGGTTTTCGATATTTGGTATTTGGATGAAACTTTTATCAATGGATATTGTTTCTCTTGACATTGGAGACAAACAAAGCAAACTGTTGCTTGTTTGACAGAGAGAGAGAGAGAGAGAGAGAGAGAGAGAGAGAGATTGATGGCGTATCAAGAAACCGTTGGCGCGTTTGGTAAAGGTAAAATGTCCTAGGTTACCTTAGATAACGTTTGACGGGGAAGCGATCTCTTGGCAGGGGAGCAGAGCTTTTCATTGGACAGAGAGGTAAATTACATGCACAAAGCGGTGCGCGTACCTACGTAGGCGAGAAGCTCCGTCCTTTTCCTAGCTTGGTGGAGATTCTTGCTAAAAAGGTCCTTAGTAACGTTAGCATCCATCCGTAGCAGAGACGGAGAGTTTTGCTTGGATGGTCGGTCACTAATGGTGATGGTGGTAATAATAGATTCTAGGTACTCTCACCTGAATAGCCGTCAGATAGCCTGTCCTGTCCTGTCATATGCTAACCTGGCCTGGCCTGACCTGAGAAACGAAACAGAACGAAACAATACGGTGAGGATAGGAATAGAAAGCTGCATGAACTCAACTGACAGACCTGATCGACCTGCGGATGCGTACGGATATGGTATGAGGTGATGGATAGCCTGATACACCTGGGGCGATGCTACGCTGCGTATCGATACAGCAACAGAAGGATGCTATTTTTTGATGCTTTCATGTTCATTCAAGCCCGCAATGGTGGAGAAGCGAGATTTGGCCGGGGCCTAGCCAAGTACGTACCCTATGTAACAGGTTGTGTGTCGTGCGCTCCCCTGGTCCGTTCGAGCTCCAACGAATTTACGATATAGTATGCTGTAACCTGTACTTGCATAGGCTTTGAGACTTGAATATCGACCATGAATGTGTGTGTATACCTAGGTACCTACCTACCTACCTACCTACTTACGCATGAATGTGCAGTCGTGCAACGCAGAGAATGAATGACATGCTGCTCGGAGGATTGAGCTTGGTCTCTGTCTGGATCATCACCGGTAGGCGGGCCGGCATGAGACATCCATGACGGGAACCCTGAATTGAGTTGTGAAGAATGTGGGAACGCGTGTTGTATCCGTAAGGTGTCGTTGCGAGACAGGGATTGTCTAGCCATAACCTGCATACTGTACCTAGTCTATTCCCCAAGCTGAGGTACAGTACAGAAACGATACTGATTTGGCAACCGACAGTTGGCAGATTCGATGGATTTAACTAATTAGTCCTGACCGTATCCTCTCTCTCTCATATACCTTGCAAATACACCCATACAATGCTCACATGGCCTCTCTGCCTCCTCTATTTTGCTCTTGTTCAGACACTTACTTGTACGCCCATCGGTACAGGCCCCCCCAAATCAATAAACCGTCACGCTAACTGCCACTACTGCAAGCCTCACAGGAGGGTTTAATTATCCTTGTCTATTTCCATTAACACGAATGGATCACAACGTTGATTGATGCCTGCCATATCCTTGTTCTAATGCCCAGGCATGAAGCAGAGACGAGGCCTGGAATTGTCTGCTTGTCCAGCTTGAGTAAAGTTCAATGTAGGGATTATTTCTTCCACTCTCTTCCCCGGTCTTACCCACCCACATCAAGTGATGGGCGCCCTCTTTTTCCTACCTATTTACTACCTCTGGTTTCCTTTTTCCCGCCTTGTGCTACTGCCCTGCCGCTCGCTGCGTTGCATAATTACAACAACGAACGACAGAGTCGCCGACCATCACTCGTTTCTAACCGTTGCCGACCTGGAACATTCGTTTTTTTTTACAATACCCACGACGATCATTAACTACAGTTTCCATCCTTGACAAACCTGTCATTCTTTTTGTACATTATACCTCGACTGCATCCTCCTCTTGGCATTCACGACTTTCCCCAGGCCGCATCAATAAAGACCCAATCGGTGTAAGCCAGCAACAACTCTACGGCCATCTCATCTCGTCTCATCTCCTGGCGACCAATCCCATCTCGTGATTACTATATCGCGTATCGCATTGTTCTCGACCGCCGACTCTGCAGAGTCACTTATTCGCTGGTTTCCCAGTCGTTTGTACTCTCTTTCGAACACGTTGGATTGTCAAAAGCAGAGTGCGCCATGCAACCGCAACAATAAGAGTCCAAACCTCCTCCAAGAACTCGCCGCCTAACATTGGCACTCGTCACCAATCCATTCAGTCGTTACCACTCGCTCCGTGCTTCACCATCGAACCCTGGTCAACCATTCTTCCTCTTCGGGTCCACCTAGGTCTATCGTGGTGAAACACATATCCAATCTTGCTGTGTCTGTGTTGCCAACTTTGACCACCCGACCGTCGATACACAACATCATCAATCAGCATACTGCAAACTTATTTGATCCTCTCCAGACCCCTTTGGGCGTCCGTCGCCTCGTCGCTCGTTACCATGACCTATTCAACTTCCTCAGCCTCAAGGGCCCAATATCGATTTACATCCAGTTCCAGCTCCAGTTCCAGTGCACTCCGTCTACGAGGACTATTGTACTTTCTCCTCTCTCTCGCATGTCTTACCTCCACAGTCCTAGCAAGTACTGAGACATCAACGTCCTCACTTCGGCACCGACGACACCATGTACCTATACCCGAACGATTAACGATACGCCGGCGCAAGGAGAGTGAGGAGGAGGAGGATGAAATTGTCAACACAGAGATACCCTCCAGGACCGAGAGCGAATCCAAGGCTACAACTGTCACCATTCAACGTGCTGCTAAAACCGCCGCCTCCACAAGCACACCGTTGCCCGAGGCTTTTGACGGCAACTTGTCAGCTGAATTGTCGACCACATCGGATAGCAACTGTCCCGCGTTTCTCAATGGCGTTCTCTCTGATCCCTCTTACGAGACATGCTACCCCCTCTCTATGATGCTCCAGGTACGTTGTTCCTTTCATCCGGCAGGTCAATTGCGGCTGTTAACAGTGCCTTGAGACGTCTCGCGGTTTCTTTGAAGCTCAGAAGCAGCTTTTGGATATTGTCCGTGTTCTTGACGCAACATGTGCGGCCAATGTCACTTACTGCACCGATTTCTTCGATGCGGCAGCGCGTAACCTCACAGCATCTGAGAACTGCGGCACGGAGTTTGATTCGGGAAACAATCTTGTCAAGCAGTTTCTCTACGGCTTGAGGTCCTACGAGATGATGTACAAGGCCACCTGCCTCCAGACCCCAGACGACGACATGTACTGCTACGCCAATGCTGTCACAAATACCACGACCGCTGCCAACGCCTACTTTTACTATCTCCCATACAACCTTACACTTCCCGGCAGCACGAACCCCTCATGCAGCTGGTGTATCAAAGAGACCATGAACATCTTCCATGCCGCCTCTGAAGACCGTTCGCAACGCATAGCCCTCACGTACGAAAGCGCGGCTCGACAGGTCAACACGCTCTGCGGTATGGATTTTGTCAACAGCACTCTGCCCCCGGAGGAAACTAGCGCAGCGCACAGCTTTGCTCCGTCGTGGGCTGGCGTGGTGCTCACTCTGGCCAGTGTGGCATTGACCAACGCCGTTTTATAAGACAGCCCATGGCCAGCACCATTGCAACCACCTTTCAGCCTTTTTCTCTCTCTTCAGTTTTCGACTCTAATTTCTTTTAATTCTTTATGACCGCAGATCTACATGCCTAGGATTTGCACCTCTTTATTCAGCACGATCGCAACTTGGCATATTTTCATGACTTGATACCCTCGAATCTTGTATCCCCATTCTGACTCGAACTTCCGAGCCAGCAGCTCAGAACAGACAGCATCGTTCTGCAACATGACAGATCATAATCGTTCTGTGAGGATACACATCTTTCTCTTTGCCGTATTCAACATGGCATTTTCTCTTTACTTAGATCTAGAAGGGGTTGGTTTTTTTTTTTTTTAAAAAAAAAAAAAACAGCGAGCACAGCCCGGAGTTTCTCAGGGGCGGCATTTGGATTGGTCTTGCTCGGTTTTGGGAGAAACGGACAAGTGTGCTTGGGATATGATAGACAGGAGAACGAACACTGGAGACATGGGCATGGCACTGCTGGCTGGGGAAACGTCGGATGGGCTCGCGATTCTTTACTATTGGGGATCGGAATCAGGGGATGGGCGGCCAGACGCATGACAGCTGGGAGGGTTATCTGTACGGTACATGTGGCTCGTGTGCATATATGAAGCCTGGGGATCGGATTCCATCAAAGACGATAGACGAACAAAAGACAACGATATGATTGTATGCTTGGTGCCTCTTGTTGTGTTGAATGCGACCTGTGCGCTCGTTCCCGGATTGCCCTTGTCAAGTTGATATAGCAACGTGCATTGATCTGGATGTCTTTGCAAAACTCTGGTAGATACATGTCCCTTTCCGAATCGTATGATATAAGCTATGAGCCTGATGAACACACAATATGAAGACTAGGCTATACCAACTGGCTGATAGAAGCTTTAATGTAAGCAAAAGTAGAAGCAAGACGAATACACAGTTCAAGTATTTTCATTACCATCATGTTTTTGAGCTTGATCCGAAAGTACTTTTCATTTATATACAAACAAAGAGTGGTACCCATGCCTGCTCTTACAGTATGGCTTGTTCGGTAGGCCATCTCTTTTCTCTCCCAAGATCGCCTTGTCTGCCGAGTTCCCAGGACATTACTCAATGTCTATGCTTATAATCTCGTGCCGATGGCCGTTACAGGGCAAGTCGTCGCTGTTGGCGTGGTTGGCCAAGGCATGCGGCTCTCATCGGTGGAAGGGGAAAGAAAACTGTTTAACATCTGGTTGTACTACATGAGCTGTCGGATATCCACAAGGCTGGTGGTCATCCGCCTCGTTGTTTTCCTACCGGTCCTCGAGCTTGTACATAAGACAAGACAGCAGAATGGCTCACCTCCCATCTGTCGTGGAACGAAGCCAAGCCAGGGCTTATGTAGAGCCGCAGCGAAGAGATGACGTTGGTGCACAACCGATCCAAGGACATGGGACCGGGATGACGAATATGCAAGGACAGTGTTTTAGAGTCGGATGGTTCTTCCTGGCAAGGAATATAAGCGGGGAAGCGAAGTGAAGTGTTATCTGAGAATTGTTCGTGTTGGGCTTCCTCTCAACCGTCGATGAGGACAGTATCGGTCCAACTCGTGATGTCAGAAATGCCCAACACATCGAGTTTGTCAACTACGTTGGCACCTCTTTCAGTCTGCAGATACATACATATCCAATCCTGCATTGGTATATATGTATGTATGTGGTGGTAGTAGTAGTAGATTTATTAGAGACGACAAACCCATGCACCCAACGCCCAGTGAGTACAGTATATAAGTAAATATAGTGCCACACTGCCACCAGGTCAAAAGAACGTGGCAGCGCAACGCAACGCAACGTGCAGGCAGTATCATATGTAGTTAGTATGTACCCCAAAGCGTTGGGAACTTCGAAAACGGGCTAGCGCTGACGGAAAAGTCACAGTTTGACAAATATCAACATTGACTTGAGATGCCTGTGCTGTGCTGTGCTGTGCTGTGCTGTCTCGAGGTGACATGAGGTTGCATGATTCGACTGTCTTGCGTGTCACGGACTGCTGACCAGACCAAGAGCTTCGGGAATAGCGTCTTGGCCCGCGTATCTGAGCAAATAACGTTGCGTGCTCTCGAGAGTCGTATTGGCATGCCTTTGATGGAAGGCCTTGGTAGTTGGTTGGTTTTTGAATATGACAGGTCACTTGAATGCCATGCGCCGGGTTCGTGGAGCACTAACATCTCTCTGGATCGAGGAAATAACACCATACCAGATCGATTCATACTAATTTACACATCCATGCATGGGCCGGAGAGGATATTGTATAGCTAGTTGCCTGGACGCACGGAGCAGAGACGTCGAGTCAACGGGAAAGGGGGGGTAGATGGCGTGTTGGGAATCAAGAGAAACAAGTGCTTTGCGTCGCAGCATGGAATTACCAGCACGTGTTGGGCAAAGTTGCATAGGATATGGGTATGTATGTATGTAGCTTTCACGGAGATAACAGCCGGGCGCTTCAGAGCTATTTGGCAGCGCGATTTGCATGCCTTGTTGGATGAAAGGGGTGAAGGCACACCTACAGTGCAGTAGTCCGTCTGGCTGATCAACAATGCTAGCTGAAATAGCAAAGGTACGGTACGTTCCGGTACGCTCCGGTAGGATATGGCACTCCCAAGGATTGAGGCCGTAGACTTGTATACCTACATACCTACATACCTACATACATACATACATACTCACATACTCACATACTCACATACATACACACGTACATACTCACATACATACACA
>JABFAK010000427.1:0-40175 GCA_013266265.1 Fusarium sp. NRRL 66182
GCCTGGACCGCAGGGGTGTATCTGTGACGCCAGGATGCTTTAAGTGCCCCTCCTCGCTGCGACTTGGCTCCTATCATGAAAGCTGTTGCAGTAAGGCTTTAACAAATCAATTTCCCCCCCAAAACGAAAACTTCATTCACTGGCAATAAAATCGCTACGTGCTCAATTTAGGCCCGCTAGCTTCGTTCCCGGCATTTTGGTTGATCTTCGGGGTTCTTGAAGTGGAGATTCTTCAGCAAAGCTGTCGTGTCGTGACTGTCCCGCCAAAATCTCCATAATGGTGGTAGATAGGTACTTAGCCATGTTGTTGTTCAATCCTCGTTGTTCCGCTGTGACGTCAATTGGCCACTCTGTCATTACTCGAATACATGTGTCCATTATAAAAAAAAAGTTGGATTATGATGTTTCGTTGATGATTTCTATCTCACCTTGGCGATATTTTGGTCATGCCAGGCACAGTAGGGTGGTGGGTGTAAGTAAACACCAACAGAGCAACCCAGCAACCTAGGATTGCACTTTGACAGGTAGGTAGGTTATTTCCCTCATTCGTAAAACACACAGGCCTTCATCTCATCTGATCATATTATCCGGAGTGAGCTGAAATAGGCAAAAGAGGATGAAAGTCGAGAGAGGAATTGGTACGCCTAAGAAAAAAGCCCCACGAGGGGTTCAAGAGGGGCAACACCGGCAGCTCCTATTGAGTCGGATACAAGGCTGTATACCTACTGGCCTCTGCAACAGGTGCGGCTATTCACAATCACAACCCAAATCAAGCCGCAGTTGGTTGAGCGGACTAGTGTCAAAGCCTGGAAATGATGGGGAGCGATATTCGGAGACGAAAAGCCAAGATGTGAGGTGTGATGTAGTAGTGTGGTAGCACTTCGCAGCCCAACGAGGCAAAGGATAAACCATGTCAGCATTTATCAGGAATGCCATAACTGCTGATGAATGATATGATTGGTATATGTAAGAGCTTTGTGCCCTTGGAGAAGAAATCGGCCGCCGCTTGACAATCATGACTAACTTCTTGGAATCAAGATGTGAAGTGAAGATATACCTGAGACCAATTGCTAATCACTTACACTCATGAACGAAGGTGCAATGAAGTCTAGGCAACGTTATGTCTTCTCAATCCAGGTGGGGGGGGGGGAAGACTTAGTTTCGCCGGTAAATCATGTCCGAAGCCTTTTTTTTTTTCCCTTCTAATTCTTTTTTTTTTTTTTCATTATCAAACCACCAAGGGCGATATCAACATCGATACCGTAACCTTCTTACTTATTGATAAGCCACAGCCAATGAGCTATACCTTGTAATTTCGAGATATAGCCATGGTCAAGAAATTGGGCCCATCCAAGAAGGCAGCTCCCTCATCGAAGCAAAGCACCACAAAGTCGTCGACTGCCCCGCCAGAAGCTTCTTCACCAGCTCTTCAAACTGAGACGGAGCAGCAGCGCCTGCTCACCATATTTTCCAGTGCTTTCAACTCGGTTCTCACCTCGGAAGACTTCTCAAGGCTTGTCCAGGAGATTAAGCAAGCTTTGTTCAACCGACAATTCGCTGCTGCATTTGGCAGGGAGGACTATCTTGAAGCCTACGCGGCGCGATGGAGTCCTACGCGAGCGTTATGCTATGCTGCCGTTTTCCTCAGCATCAAAAACCATCTAGACGGGATCCTGGTGCCTGATAAGGGGAGAGTAACCACAGATCAGGAGAAATTGCAAATGACAGATGCCGCCCACACGGGACCGATATCAGATTCAAAAGCGCTGGATGCAGTTCCGAACCCTGAAAAGGATGAGCCGGAGGAGAAAGCCACTCCTGTAATAGAATTGATTGAACGCCTCAAACTTGACAGTACCTCTACCCAACATCATCACTCTTTACATATGCTATCTATCGGCGGCTGTGCAGCTGAGCACGTTGCCTTTGCGTCCTACCTCCAGGCTACCTCAAACAGCGGTAACCTGACCCTCCTTGACTCAGCTCCATGGTCCACAGTCATCTCCCTCCTCGAATCAAACATAATAAACCCGCCACCAATCTCAAAATACGCATCTGCTGCTCGTCAGGCTGCCAATCATTCCTTGCTGGAGCCGGATCAACTCGCTCTCACTGTCGTTCAGCAAGATGTTTTAGACCTAGACATTGGTTCTCTCTCAGATCAATGCATCAATGGCAAGATTCCAATAGTCTTGACTTTGCTCTTTACTCTCAATGAGCTCTACACGACAGCGGGTATCGGCAAGACGACCAAATTCCTCAAGAACCTAGGGCAAGTACTGGCGCCTAAGAGCCTAGTTCTTGTGGTAGACAGCCCAGGGAGTTATTCCGAAACAGCTCTGGGCAAAGAAAAGAAGCGGTATCCTATGCAATGGTTACTGGATCATACTCTTTTAGAAACTGAGATGCCCGGCTGCTCATGGGAAAAGCTTCAGTCGGACGATTCCATTTGGTTCCGTCTACCAGAAGGCCTATCTTATCCAATTCCACTCGAGAACATGCGCTACCAGATGCACTTGTACCGCCTGCAAAAGTCAACTTGATTCAGGATGTCGTTTTGAGCAACATTATGATATCTATCTATGTCTTGCGTTATCTATGCATCACTTGTGGATCCGTCGTTCATGTCGTTTCTTTATGATGGAGGTTATCATGCCCACACCATTTTCTTGAGTGAGTGCCCTAGCTGCTCTAGTAGCCCTGTATTCTTCTTCGCTTCCTCCAAAGAAATAATGGCGCCTGTCTCAACGAGGCCTTTTCGCTCCTCTCCTGGGCGCTCTGGTTGCCTTTCTAGAGCCAGTCGCTCGATATCTCCGCAAATGGTAGAAACTTGTTGAGTTTCTGTCTGCTTTGGGCCACCGTCGCCCAAAACGGCAATGGACGAGTCCACGTGTGTTGCCTTGAAGACGAGGCGACGCACGTTGGGCGACGACGATGGCGAAGACTTGCTAGTGAGTAAGTTGGCCAGGCTGGCGGGGATGCCGACATCTTTTTGTTCGGCAGTGTGGTCCTTGCCTGCCATCTCGCCGCGACTTGAAAAAGTCCGCGTGTTGGTGCGACGAATATCACTCTTTCCGGGGTTATAAGACACCACAAAGCCGGCATTCTTAATCTCGTCAATGTGTGAAAGAGAGATGGTTGAGGTTATGTAAGTGCCGTACTTGATACCGGTGATGCTGTCGAGTTCGACCCGCTCGAACGAGGATACTTTGTCAGACTTCCAGTCGAACCGGCATGAATAGAGAGCCGTGTCTGTCAGCAGGAGAACGACTTCTTCCAATGGCCAGGACTTGATGGCATTGGGGGTAGTAGGACTCAGGAGCACCCATCCGCCGTGGAACTCCTCCTTCTCATCAGCTATCACTCGTTTCTGGCAGAGCTCGACGGCAAGCTCTCTCATCTTGGTAATGGATACCGCTGGATCCTTGGTCATCATGTCGCTCTCAAACTCCTCAAAGATTTTGGCTGTCACGTTGCCGAGAAGGAAATCAATGGCTGCCTGACTGAAGTAGTCATTGACCATTCTGTCTTGGTTAGCGAGAGGATAGACAAGCAAGGGGGTAGAGTTTCATGGGCATACCCGCTATAAAACCTAGCAAGACCGAGACCCAAATCATTCAAAGCTCCGCGATAATCTCTCTTTCGTGTTCTTGTATAGTCACCTTTCATCGCCGCTGTCGAAGCATATTGCTTTGACACTGCGTCACCGTTATCCGCCCAAAGAGTGTTGAACCAAGCCGTCACCTGGTCGGTCTGTGCACTCATGTCGAACCCTTCTTCTTTTAGTTGTATTTCAAGCATATGCTTTGCGAATGAACTCTGGCAAACGTTTGTTCGATCGAGGCAATCCATGCAGTTGGTTCGAAAGACCCCTTGCTGTCGGCCCAATTGCTCGCCCTCAACCTGAACAGTGCTGCCAAAGCTTTCGATTTTGTCTCTCAGTTGGTCTAGTAGCATACTGACATTTTCAAATTTCATGCCTCTACAGGCCGCGTGGAAGTCAAACCACTCGAAGGGTATCACTTGGCCCTGACTTGCGTCTTTGTTAAGCTCTTCGATGCTTGTCTTGTAGGCAGAACCAATGGTTGCTTCAACTCCATGCTTTTCGACAAGATTGACTATTTGAAGTTGGCCGTAATTCCTCGAAAGACTGTCAAAGTGTCTGCGACAGGCGGCTTCGTTGGCTTCTTCAGAGTGCTGCCGGATGGGGACGGGTTTGAAAGAATAAGGGGACTGCGTGAAGAAAAGAGGAATACTACCCCTTACTTGCAAAAAAGAGTACATTTTTGAGGATGGGTCCCATATAGGCGAGGAGAGAATTTGCTCAGTCTCAACCATGTTGGCAACAAAACCGTCTTGATCAATACCACGGCGCAAATATCGCAGGCCAGCTCGTTTTGTTGATCGGCGTGATATCACAGTAATAAGATACTTCTTCTCTGAGGAACGCAGATCAATAGATGCTCTAGAGCTCTCGAGCGGGGGCGAGCTAGGCTGGGACTTTGAAGATCCTAGGGTGGAAAGTTCAACGGAATCCTTGCTCCTATCATCTTTCTGTGGAGGTTGGTTGTCAACGATAAATGTCCTCTGTCCAACATAGCCTTGCATCACAGGGAGTGCCAGGCAGTCATGCCCGTGCAACAGAAAAGGCTGCAGGAGATGGCGATTCCAGAAGAAGACCTCATCGGCCTGGCTGTGAAGAGGACTCTCGCTGCTGGGAGGCACCGAGCCCTTGGCCATGGAACGAGTGAGATCAAAATCGTAAGAGAAGTAGAAACTTCGGGATGAACCGAAGAGAACCTGGGCAGTCCGTAACAGTTTCGGTAGCAACTCGGGCTCATTGTGTACAACTTTGTCGACGTCCTCTTCTGATGCCTGACTTGAAGTTATCTCGGTCGCAGCTGTTGTTTCCGGCACACTTGGTCCGTTGCTCAAACCCATGTTCCTCTTCTGATCCTGAGTCCAGCCACTCCGGCTGAACCAACGCTGGGCAAATCGCCCATAGCTGCCCCTTCTTCGGATGACGTCCTCAGCAACCCGGCTTCTACCAGAGTCTTGTCTTGCGTCTTCATCCTCAACAACAGCGTCTTCTACTTCATCCGATGTCCTTGAAGGGAACTCTGCATCTTCTTCGCTACTATCGCTCTCATCTCCCGAATCTCGAGCTTGACGCGACAAGTGATCAGACGTCCTTCGTATAGACTCCTCGGCCCCATTTCTAGATGTACATGGGGTGACGGCTACTTCGGTAACCACGTAGATGGGATAACCGCAGATCTGCGCAACTTGCTGGCGTCGTGTAATGGTGACCAGATAGCTCAAATTCGAGACAGTGATGAGGCCTATACGAGTGGTATGGGTTGTTAGCTTTGTGTCTTGACCTTTTGAGTTCCTATGTCGCAGAAATGGGGCTGCAAGCGCGGAGCCACAAGATGGCCATACCAATCACTCCAAAAGCGTCAAAGCATGAGTCGGGGTTGGGGTCGTCCGGAACATGTTCACGAGGCACCTGAGTGATAGATGCGTCGCCATACTTGACTCGAACTGGCTGGAAAGGTCGTTGGCCCTTAGAAGAGAGAGGCTGTATTACAAGCCCGTCTATCGCTGCGCAGATGAGAAGCTTGCGAGCAATGGCAGGCATTGTGCGGGGAGCGCGTATCTTATCAGCAACGATTGACAAGCATCCGACGCAGATCCGTACCTAGAAGAAGCAGAAGCAGGCAGAGAGAGATTAACGCTTGACGAGAGTACAAGAAAGAAGAAGCCAGACCCAGTCGAGCTACAGCCCACCTTAAGGATCATGGAAGCGACCTGCGGCGCCTAAAGTGAGATCCATTAAATTATGACCGCATCAGTTCAGTTGACTTCAAATGGTGGAGACGTCATAACTATAGCGCAAGAATGCAGTCCACTCACAAGTCTCTATGCCGACATCGCATTCGCATTGGGAACAAAATACTTCACCACATCCACTTTGATTCGTTTTCGTGTTTTTATTTAGCTCGTTGTGAGAGTTGACGATATTACTAAGTACCTATTTCGCCATAAGGCTTCAACCGAACAACCCGAACTATCAAAAATTTTGGCAATAAATTCGAGCAGCAAACGAGTAACCTCAAAATTGTCGTCCATAGATGAAAAGTGTTCCCAAGATTTTTACCTTTGCTCCTTGCTCCCGTTCGTTTTGGGTACATTAAATAGCAAGAGGCTTGAGCCCGTAGCGTGTGGCTCGAAACGAACCAGTCCGTCCAGCAAGCTCGCTGATGTCGTCGTTGCTAATGATTGGCAGCGATAACAACATGACCGCTAATTCTTGTAGAAGGAGCCGTAGCAAAGAGCCAACAAACGCAAGCGTACAGCACGGTTTCATATACCAGACTTCCTTCGTTGGCTCGCTTTGAGAACTGACAAGTGAAATTGATACGAAATATGTTGTCAACAAGAGAGAATGGTAAAAAGGAGCCTGATAAGGCCGCGGATAACTTCAAGAGCCTTGCGTGGCTTTGGGGCCCATTCTTCCTAGCCAACCAGCATCTATCTTGAATGGCCCATCTTTTATCCGAAACAAGGCCAACCCCGTGGCGTCTTATGTAAGGCACCCCGTGCTCTCCCAGTAGAGTACAGCAAAACCTTGCCGCCAACCAGACGCCAACCTAGAATGAGACCTTAACAAGCACACCTCATCTCGACATCTTCGTCTAACAGCACCGGCTTCTCATCAACGATTCATATCTCGACAACTCAGCTCCTCCACCGACTCTCGGCGTACATTCTGTCTGTAGCTACGATCTTGCTCGATTGATATCTGCTTCGTTTTCGCGTACCTAAACAAACCGCCAACATGGTTAGCGAACTCTGGTAAGTGCTTGCGCGCCTCCTTGCCCCCGTCATCAACAAGCTCCCTATGCATCACCCAGAGCTCCAGACATCGTCCAGCACGACGAAAGCTCATCAATACGGGCTCGTAGCACACTGTTGTTGTTGATTGAAGCTAACACGCGCGTCTTCACAGCCCCGTCTACTCGGTTAGTCCTCCACGTCACCCGTACCGTCGACGATATCGATTCGGCATCGACTTTTATATCGCTAACATTAATCTAGCCCTTCTTCGGTGCCATGGGCTGCACCTGCGCCATTGTCTTCACCTGCCTTGGTGCCTCTTACGGTACCGCTAAGTCTGGTGTAGGTATCGCGGCCATGGGTGTTCTCCGCCCTGATCTTATTGTCAAGAGTACGCGACCTTTTTGAAGCCGGCAAAGAACTAGTTGTACGGTTGCTAACTTGCGCAGACATTGTTCCTGTCATCATGGCTGGTATTATCGGTATCTACGGTCTCGTCGTTTCCGTTCTCATCTCCGATGGTCTAAAGCAGAACCTTCCTCTCTTCACTAGCTTCATTCAGTTTGGTGCTGGTCTCTCTGTCGGTCTTGCTGGACTTGCTGCTGGTTTCGCTATTGGTATTGTCGGTGATGCTGGTGTCCGAGGAACTGCCCAGCAGCCCCGTCTTTTTGTCGGAATGATTCTGATTCTCATTTTTGCCGAAGTCTTGGGTATGTTTTCGCCGCCAAATTTAACGTTGTTTTACAACCTGCTAACCTATTGGACTAGGTCTTTACGGTCTTATTGTTGCTCTGCTCATGAACTCCAAGGCCAACGTTGACGCTACCTGTTAAAGGACTTGACACATGACATTGCCTGCTTGGAAGATGGCTTGACAACATCGCACTACCACACGAGCCGCATTCTAACATGGTAGAACTGAATGAGATAACAAACGGCGTTACAACTTTCTCTTGCCTTTCCCGAAGAGGGATATTGCAGGGGATTGGGAACGTGGCGCAGGGTTGGGCATGTCTTATATCGGATAATTGGACTTGAGCTCTTGATATGTTTTTCTGCTACGGGGAAGAGGGGGTTGGGATGACATGGGAGGAGGGTTTCTGTAAAATACTGTCAACATGCGTGTTATTCTTTAGGTGGATTCTCATCATAGACGGTGAAGGGAACTCGATTATTAGTGTATGCTATTGCTAATTGCTTTCCTTAACGTCTATTGATTCCTTTAACCCTTGGGTAATCGTGCATGCATGCACTGATCAGGTAAGAGTAGAGATATACTTTTCAGCCACCCAAGTAGTGAGATAACGGTACTGTGAGGATAACAAGCTTTATGGGAAAATTATTAATATAATACTATGCTGTACATGTTATCGCTAAACAGGTAAACGTGTAAGAAAGGTGAATAAATCACATGATCTAACAACCATTTAATCAAACCACAGTTCTCCCCACCTCTTTCATGTCAGTCAATATACTGATGTCCATCTTTCTGCATTATCTGCCCTCATACCGCGTCTCTTCATTTCTTCATGCAACTCCCCCTTTATGTATTATATGCTGTCTATTTTTTATATGCACATATGCAACGTCAAATGCCACTGTATGGGAACAATGAGTTAGAACACAAGGTCCTTTGAAAAAAAAAATGAGCTTCGATAGCTCGAGGTTTCTGCGTCGAGGCTCCCTTAGATTACGTACTAGCGAACATGTTAGGAACCGAGCAGCGGGAAACGAAACATGTTGTACGGAAACTTACAGGAATGAAGAGGTATGGGACACGTCGTTCATACTCGAGCCACGCATCACCATACTTGCGACGGCAACGGGCGATATCTCGTGCGGCTCGGTGAGCGATCATGCAAACGAAGAAGACCGGGTAGAACCAGGGGAAGGGGCTCTCAAAACCGGTGATCAGACCCCAGGAGACAGCAAACCATGCATCAGCTGTATAGTGAATCTTGCGGGCAAGACCGTACCAGCCGTCAACAAGAATGGTTCCCTGGGGCGTGGTGATGGTCCTGGGGTTGTGAATTGTTTGCCAAGGGACCTGGGGAAAGGTCTTGCGCCAGACAAGCTTGCCCTTCTCCATAGCGCGGAAACGGTTCTTCTGGCTGTTGCAGCTGTCCCAAACCCAGTACCAAAAGAGGTAGGCGATGTAGATGACAGCAAGGACACCACGATTCCAGCGATAGACATCAGGGTGATGGTTAGCCAGGTAGATGGTGCAGTGACAGTATGAGAGAGGAACACCAGCAAGGTTCCAGAAGATAAGCATGAACCCCCACTTCTCATAGTACATGTCCCAGGTGGTGACGATGAGCTCCTCTCCCTTGGCGCAGGCATTGGCGTAGAGGAAGTGAGCCATGACGAGGAAACAAACCTCACCAGAGATGTAGCCGTTCTGCTCGTACTGACGAGCGGCGGTGCCGAGACTCAGGATGAGAAGAATGTACCAGGGCATACGGACCTCGAAGAACATCTTGAAGTCGAGGATGCCAAACATACGAGGGTTCAACTCGGCGCCCATGAAGAAGTCATAGATGAAGCGGCCAGTCATGCGGTGCTGCTTGCCACGCCAGATGGCAGAAAAGTAGGCGACAATGCTGACGAGGAAGCCGCTCAGAATGGCGACAGATAGGAGAGGGCCAAACTCATCAACGGCGTTGTACAGCGGCCAGATACCGGAGAAGTGCAGGCCAGCGAGGCAGGCCAGAGTCGTGTAGAGACTCCAATAGGCGTTGCAGTAGTAGGGCAGTTGCTTGCCGTCCTGATGAGGAAGAGGCTTGCCATAGGCCCAGACGCCAGGGAGGAGGCAGTAGAAAGCACCTTCAACAATGAGGTAAGACCAGTACCAGGCCCATGCCTTGGCGTGAGGGAATGCGCCGGTATATACAAGATTGACGAGATGTGCACCAAAGTCGGCCCAAGACTGACCCTCTGTGCGATAGGGGAACTTGCCGTCGTAATATGTGGCACCAATCCACATATACCACATGAGGACGGGGAACAGGGTCATCATGGCAGCGGTACCAAGGGAACCACCGAATTCGAATTCTCCCGAGTAGTCAACCTTGGGGTCCTGACCGGGCCTCCAGCCGTCGACAACGTTGGGATCTTGAGGCACGCCCTCTGTCTTTGCCAAAACCGAGTTAATGGGGGCAGCACCGGAGACATGGTTGGATGCAGCATGACTGTTGGTGACATGGCCATTGGTCTTGCCATTGGCGATCCTGTTGACGGTAGCCATGTTGGCAGTGTCTTGTTGTTCGTCTTCGTCTAGGTGCTCGGTGAACCTGGCGGTGCGTCGACGGATGGGGTGGGGGAGACTTTCAGCAGCAGAGCTTGAGTCGTTTTCAGGGTCTGAAGCGTCAAGAGGTTGAGAAGTCTGGCGGCGAGCTGAACGTGAGCGACGGGTAGCAGTAGGGGTCTCTACCATGCCCTCGAAGAGTTCCTTCTTCCTGAAGCATAAAGTCAGTCAATGTCTATTATGCAAGGCCAACTACCTTTAAAAAGGTCGAGGTAGATATGCAGATGGATAGAGCAACTGGCGGTGGCAGACTAACCTGGGCGTTTGGCGTAGAGAATATCTTGACGCCATTTCTAACTTGGGGTTCAAGAGAGGCTTTATATGTGGGAGAGAGAAGCCCAAGAGAGCGAGAACCAGGCGTTAAGAGCCCAAAGGTCTGTCAGGCTCTACGAGACTGTCCGCGCTCTACAGTGAGAAAAAGATTGATCGAACCGATGCTGAGAGACGAGAGATGCAGGTGGGAGACGGCGGACCACGGGCAGCGCAGAGACCTAGCGGTGACGGGATCAACCTAGGACAGGCCAAGTTACCCAATTAGGAACACAGTATCTAGTATGATGTTTACCAACAACAATACTATCAAGAGGGGGAAGAGAGAGCGAGAGAGCGCGAGAGAAACATTAAAAAAGGAGAATGGAGGGGCGTGTTCTGTTGTTCCATTGGATCCATGGCATTCGTGATGGGGAATCCGAATAAGAAAACGTGTTGTGCTATTGGTGCACTATGAGCGGGAGGTTTTTCTCCCAGGGTGATGGGTCTAAGGAACCACTGGCTAATCTCCTTCAGGGGATTCAGCGAATCAAGTAACAGCCCTGACAATGCAGCATTGGCTCTAAGCAGGGAACGTCATGAAATTACAGTCCCATCATGCAGCGAGGTGCAGAGAGAGAGAGAGAGAGTACTTGGCGATTTGCTGATTCTGGCGCAATAAACATTGTACCTTTGGTGTGGCTACCCCCGATATGCCACGCTAATGCACGATTCGTATAGCGATTCAACAGGGGGGATCGATCAGCCTTTCACTTCCCGTCCGGCATCATCCCCAGAAATCGCTTCACGCAGTTTCGAGGTTTCAATGTGGATTTGAGCCTCAATTGCTCGCTTGCATCCCACATTCTTACCAGGGTCTGCTATACGAATCGTGCATGAAGCTAAGCCCCGACTCTACCAACAACAATTAACGCAGCATCCGAGGCTTGAAACATGATCGTTACACAACAAGAACCTTTACTTACTCGGCATCGTGATGCTGCCCGTTGTTGGGCTGAGGGGTTTCTCTGGACCTTTGCTATCGTGTGCTCTGTAAGCAAAAGAGTTATCAACCATCACCGTCGTCCAAGCCATCGTCATCCTTACCCAAAGTTCCTCCGTCGTCTAACCTCGGTCTCGATTCCACGATATGCCTCTCTTTATGGATACCCCAAGAGATCTTTGGTGCCGAGTTGCGACACTTGTGCCCACGATTACTCCTTAGGGCCATCCCGTTTTACAAGTTGCAACCGTCTTCGACTAGCATCTAGACGAGACGTGCATATCTCTCCAGGAGCAGCGGGCCGTCAGGTCGCTTCATATCTCTACCTGCAATAAAGAGGCGGGCGACAAAGTGCTAGCCACACTGTAGTCTAAACCGTGCTCCAAGCAGATGAATCTTGCTTTGATTCTTTCTTCTCCAACTTGATCCCCGTCGCTCTGTGTCTACCCGCCAGCAAGTTCTCGAGGTATTTAAGAAGCTATGGATACGCCCCAGAAGCACTGTTCCCTCTCCTCAAGTTTGAGTCTGCTCGATTCCATGAGTTTCCTTTGTCTTCCTTGTCCTACTCCATTTGTCAACTCCATTGTGCATCCGTGTTTGTGAGCCGAATGTAGGAGCATGTTCCTGTAGCTTACAGGTTTACCGTGTATGCGTGTCTGTGTAGTACTCGGACGGCATGCCCCTTGCGGATGTTATTTGCCTCGCTACCTTGCCCTTCTACTTTTGACATTCATTGTTTAAATGCGGTTAGATAGCAATTTTGTCGAATCTTCTATGGCAAAATGGCTTCCGAGATGAGCCCTTTTCTCTCCGTTTCTGCCTACACCTTACTATCTCTCTTCTCATCACTTTCAACTCGTCTTGCTTGACATTTTCTCAGGGGCCTGTACATGCCTTTGAAGGGCTGATCATGAGCTGTAAATAGGAAAGCATATATTTATCATTAGTATCTATAAGCTACGAGTGCTCGTGGCTTCCCTAGAACGTACGCGTCTGTCGAGGATTTGAGCTCGCTGTAGGGACGCAGCGGTTCTGTCTTTCATGCCACGGTACTAGTCTGTAATGAAGTAAACACGTTTGGTGTAGTTGGATTAATTCCGTTACCAAGCTCCTATCCTCTACAACTGATCACTTCTTTCTGGCCGATCCCTCGTTCGCTGGCGGTCTAGCAAGCAGCGACTCGGACAGCTGGCCACTATCGATGAGTCACTATTCGTGTGGCTATTTTTCTTTTTACTTTTATCAATTAGTATGAATGGCTCTTAGGGTCGTGATTCCCACCCCCTGATACCGTTCCATTCATCATATGATGGCTCAAAGGCATCCGGACCTTGACGCAAAGTCGTCTCCCTTTCACTACTTTGTAGTTGTATCACAAATCTCTACTAATACTTAGGCACGACGTCTTCCGGTTGAGATCTTAGTCTACAAGCTACACATAACATGGCATGGAAAGCTCTGATAAAAGTCATAGGTCTTTTGTATCCTGGGGATTAACTCATTCAGGCGCCTCTGGTGCGCTCCCCTAACCTATTAGCTAACTTGATTGTATAAATTATAATTTCGTCGAGACCAGCCATGTCGGTAAGGCCGTTATTAAAACCATCATTACCCCCAGACAAGATGCCCATCCCCTCCATGCCGTCGACCCAGTCCCAAAAAGTAACCCAACGCTTATCTGACAGGCCATTGAGAGGAGGATCTCCGCGATCCCCAGAATACTGAATGCCAGGCCGGCCGTCTTCTCGCCTAGTACTCTGACCAGCATCGATCGACACATCACAGACAACCCTGAACCCAAAACCGAGATGACCAGACCAGCGACGACAACGCCTCGGTTTGTGATGACCATCATTCCTAGAGAACCGACTAGGAGGAAAAGAGAGCTTCCGCGAGCGAGGATAGAGTCCTGGTGGTGAATTGGAGAGCGAATTGTCAACCTCGACCAGATGCACTTGATGAGGGGAAGCAAAATGCACAAGGTTAGAATTGTGACGAGGCTCCGTAGAGCTAGGTACATGAACGCACTCTCCAAAGGCGTTTTGGAATTCGTCGACGCCAACCGAATGGCAGTATCGACTTGCATCGTCAGGAGCGGCGTGGTCATGACAATGCCAGGCAGAAGCCAGAGCTGCGGTCTGGTAAAAATCCCCTTGAGAGTCGTCAAAACAGATGGTATCTGAATATGCGGCTCTGAATCACCAGCACACGAGTCTAGGTTGAACTCGTCTCGGGAGCGCTCTCTCTCTAATGTGCCTGGGGTTATGGTGACGGGTATAAGTCCACCTCCGAGCACCAGCACCATGGACGTAATGAGCGACATCAGCATGTGCGTCTTGAAGTAAACAACGTTTCGTGAAAGAATTATGCCTACAATTTGCCCAAGAAGATTGAAGGCGGTAATAAATCCAATCCATGTTGACCTGAATCGAACTATCGGTAAGCGCTCTTTCGCTCACTCAATCCCAAGGTGTATATACTCACCGACTCTCGTTGGATGCCGTGTCTGCAGCCATGGCAAACAACATAGCCTCAGTAATGAGTCGCCCTCCACTAAAAAGCAGCGGAGCTCCAATACCCCATATCAGCCTAACAGGTATGTGGTGTGATCTCCAGCATATGGCGAAGGCGTACGCCTGCGAAAGTAGCATGCCGACAACACTTGCGCCGAGCACTGGGATGCGGCCGAATCGATCTGCGAGAACGCCGCAAGGGAGGGCGACCAGGATTTCTGTATGGATTTCAGCTTCTATACTTATTTTCATCGTTTATGGGGCTTATGGATAGCAGAGACATACCAGCAGCCACCATCGAGGCTTGCACTCCTATGATGATGGAGCTGAAGGGAGCTTGCATATCTGCATCGAAGCACTTGTCTTCCAAGTGTACACTGCTACCAGTGGTGATTTCGCTGTTTTGCTTGCAGAAAATGGCGTGCAGGGCTTTGAGGAGCGTTAGGTCCCCGATTGAAAGGCCAAATTGGAGGGTAAAAATAGAAGCGACAAGGGAGAGGAGGAAGTATTGCCTGCGGATAGTAATTATAGGCAGAAATGACATTACGATCTTATTGTGATGCTTTCTAATGGACAGAAATGCGTTGGTGATGATGTCGGACCAGGGAGATTGGTTTTACGACACCATGGATGTCTAAAGAAAATATATTAATGATGATATTTTTCGATGCTTATAGAAAGTGAATGACTTGCCTGTTAAGTTGATCGCTAAACAATGGAATTCGATCAATGGCAAGCACATAATCTTTATTTTGTCAGTAGCCAGTTGGTATCCATGGCTTCCTAACCGGCCATAGGCACTCGTGTTGGGAAGGAGATGAGTTTACCAGCCTCAAGAACAATTGCAAAGGCCATCAAACGGGTGTAGCTAGGCACTTGGGTACTTGGATAGTTAGATCACTCGATTTCGTCCTGGGAGGGGGTAGTTTTGAACAGAATCGGAGGCGTGGAAATGATATCAAAAGCCCAAACACAACAACAAAGCAAGCATTAGCCATGATAGCATAATGAGGTTATTCTTGATCAAGATTCTTATTTTTTGCAGATCGAAAGCTACGGAAATCCACATAAACACAACAAAAGACTGTCGACTATTGAACATCGTAGTCTTCGATTTCACACATATAAAAAAAGCTGTATCTAGGTGGTTTTCTAAATGGATGCCTAAGAACGGAGGTTTAGCCGTAGCCTAGATGCCTTGTTGGATTACACCAACTCTCCACGAAAAACCGGATGCGAAAACTCCGTAATACCTCAATGCTGTGACTATATCAGCCATCCCTGGCTAACCCCTGAGTTCATGTTCTGAGGCTCCTTTGTTGCAATTGAGAACTTGATGTAGACGAAACAAGGCACAGTTATTCGGTTTCGTACTCTTCCGTCTGTCTAAACAAAGACTCTGCAGAGTACCAAAGTATCTCACCAACAAACATAAACTGAGGCTGAAACAACATAAATAGTAATGCCGACAATACAGGCAGAGAGTTTACTTGATGAATCTTTTTTTAAAAAAGGCCACCTCTGCTCTTCACAGCGCTGGAATAAAGACTGGCTCTGCGCTAGCTTTAAAGAACAGGACTTTCTAATGATTCCAATTCCAGAATGCTAGATGTTCGATAGGTGAATTCTAAGAAACAATGAACAAGCATCACTGAACAGTATTTCAGTCAAGAAAATTCACCTATTTTACTGACATATAAATCTGCGTTGATCGCATCTCTTGCCTGGATACAAAAACCCATCATCTCCCTCAATCATTCAATCTGTCAATTCAATACCGTGCGTATATTCGTTTTAAAGAACTCAGTCAGATATATTAGGAAAGCTAACTGCTCCGACCAGCCATGTGCCGAGGCGAAAACGTCCAGTGCAAGGAGTGCTTCCGGCTGAGCACCCGAATCGTCCAGCTCTGCATTCGTGGCGAGCTGATGTCAACTTGTCCAGAAATTATCGTTGAAGGCATCAGTCTTGTAAAGGAAGAATGTAGAGTGTGTAGATATGGAAGCGCCAAAGGTAAAGTTGTTATGCCGTCGTCGATACTAGCACAATCTGACAGTTATGATAGGAAAGCTTGGAGGGCTTCCAAGGAACAACATATATCACGACCAACCTCTGAGCCTACTTTGAAGCTCAAATTTAATAATGGGAGTTGCTTGCGTTATGGGAGCGAATGTAATATGCCATGGCTGACTTGCCTTAACAATCGCAACTTGGATATACACATTTTCAGTTTACGATTCACCCACAAAGCACTTGCAAACAAAAAGCAAGTTGATAATACAGCAAACAGGACTCGGGAAACTTGTTCTCATAAAAGACAGAGAACATAGGCAAGTGAGCTCTCAGGTAGAGACATTCTTCTCTTCGAGGAAGGACCTTGACCACTAGCCTATCATATCGTGAGGTATAATCATATTATCGACCCAAGTTCACTCAATGCCGCTCCAAGTATCCAGCATGTATGTTACTTGATGACTTGATGCACCGGATCTTTAGGTTGTGTCTTCGAGTTTCCTCCATGTCGATGTGTAAGCCATCAATGAAATAAGATTGCAGGCGATGAATGACATTGGTTACGCATAATAGTAGCTTTTCTTTTCAAACGCTGCGACTTGGGGTTAGCAATAGGCGTGCGGCTCGTTGTAGATCATAATCACATCCAGATTGGCGTGTGGTCTTTTTGTAGCCGTGGATAAGGCAGCTTGCATAAGAGGCGTTATACGCCGCCCGTGCTCGTCTACCGCTTCTGTTCTTAGCACCCAATGACAGGCCGACTTGCCCCGAGGGTAAGGCAGGCTACTAGCTGTGGTCGCGATAAAGAAGGCTCGACGCTCGTGCTGTGATACGAAGCTCTCATACTACTAGCCTGCAAAAGCGCAGATGTTGTTAGGAGGACCTCGACGGTCCGCATCAACAACCATGTGCGCCAATTAGTGCTCCGGGCATCGTCTCCACCAGCTGGAACCAATTCTGACATCTCGGTTGCAGTACAAGTGTACAACTGGTGCCAGCCAAGATAGCGCGGTCGCCTTATTCCAGTTATGGCTGGTGATTTGAGCTGACAAGCTGCAGGGGACAAGACTAGTGCAGTAGCTTCAGAAGTCGATCGGAGTGACGACACGATGTGAACGACTGCGAAGATGAGCCAGTCATGATGAGCAGCGAAAAAGCAATAAGTTCAGGTGCGACGGCGTATGAGCCGTGTCAAATGGTAAGACCCAAGATTGTGTCTAAGACACGTCTCTCAGCTGGTTTCTCCTGTCGACCCGTAGAACCGGGAGCCGTCAATCTTGTCTTCTGGGTCTCCCAGGATCTGGGAAAATGCCCGACCTGTCACGCAAGAGTTGCATAATTATAAAGATTGGACGTTTTGCAGGATCAAAGATTGAGCAAGCAGTTTTGGTTCGGGGCCAATCGTCAGTCAGTACACATCCAGGGTCGAGGCAAGCCTGGGCGCTCCCTTTTGACTTTGATAGCGTCCAGAGTCATTGCTCTACTTCTGATAATGCCCTATGCCTATGCGCGGCTGGAGTCGCCAAGGCGAGCTGCAGGTTGCCGCCCGTCAATGTTGCCATCGTGAACAAAGCGTGCTCATAGCACAGATTCGTGACGGGTAGCGGCCTTTTGTAACCTCCTGGGCTGCCTCGCACAGTCTTGTTAGCGAGAAAAGTGCCCCGTCCGATGTATCGATACGGATAGACAGACTTTGAGTAGTTGTGCTTTGCGACTCGTTGCCAATATCTGTCATAGAATGACAAAGGCTGGAGGAGCGAGCCTAAGCCCTGGTCTTACCATGTGTTCAGTGCTGGGGAGCGCTGACATTTTGGGTTCTCAACGCACAACACACAACACAGGCCGTGTCCAATCGCTCTTTAACTACTAGGCATGCAGGCTGCAGCAGGCATGACATTCTCTATTATCCGAGAGAGATACAGGCGGCTCGTCTCGATACGACGCACATGGGTAGCCCAGACTGCTGATCGCGTGCTGCAAACGCGTACGAATGATAGGGATTGCGCATTTCTCGCCTCGCTACCTCATGCCTCCTGAGATGTTCCATGTTCGATATACGATTTGTATGCTTGGTTAAATAAGTGGGCGGTCACGCTTCAGCATTCCTTTGAACCGCGTGGCTTGTGGAGCAGCCTCGTCCACGGACTAAGCTAGCGTGAGCACTGACCAGCTGTGAAGTTGCGGTGGCTGCCACGTAGCGAGTGGACTCGGCTGGTTTGACGATGGTGACAAGACTAAGTAAGGTATGTGGTGCAAGCTAGAACAAGACGAGCCTGGGCTGTCTGTGCAAGCAATTCATATGTGTGTACGGGATAGAATGCAGTTGCCATTTGGTAAACGACTCACGCAGTAGACGGGCAAGTTGTGACATAATGAACTCGTATCTGCTTGAAACTGTACCTGTTATCTAGGATGTGCCATCAACGTCCCAGCAGGATGGAGTCCTGCAGAAGATCTGAGACGACAAAGGCAACGGTTGATACCCAACTGACGTTTCAGCGGGGAAAAGCGAATATACATATATGTATACGGATACACGGTCGCAAAATATCAAGACCTGGCAGCGCGAGTAAGAAGAGCTGATCATAGCACAGCTGATACAATGGAAACAAGCCCGCACGGTTTGCTCCTTGTTTCCTTGAGGACATTAGATGCCACTGGCCCTGACCAACCATTGCACTTGACGATATAGGATGTGCATTTGATTGAATTCAATAGTAGCCTATTCCCACATTGAGCTACCAACATGATCCATGCTGCTAGTCATGACAGAGGAGCCGCAAAGACGGTCTTGCCGAGCAGCCACGAGGCTAGCAAGCTAGTAATGAATATCGCGAAGAAGCTATCTGACTAGGTGGGGGGGGGGGGGATGGTCATTTGCAATTGTAGGGAATTTGTATAGAGACAAGGTTGTAGCCATGAGGAGAGAGGTGATTGATCAGGAGATGGATATTGGATGCTGAGGGTTCAGAATTGAAGAGCCCCAGCCATACCTACCTAAGTACCTAGGTAGGTAGCTGGCACAGTCGTCACTACTACCCAGGTACCTACCTTGCCTTTTGTATCCATATGTATATGTATCTTTCGCTCAACATCCACTAACCTGCTCCCGCAATATTAATTAATGCACGACACCACCAAAACTCCTAATCCCATACGGCCCCTGGCCGGCCCCTCTATTTATCCCAATTAAACCCATCCTCCGCTCCGCGACCCTCAACAGTCCCTGACTCGAACCCTGCGATATTCTTCAGGCCCTTATCCAGGAACGGTGACTCTGTGGGGTTGCTTCCGGACTCTTATCCAGTCGCAGCCAGACCTGCCATCCCAGCCCACCCCGGTCGCGCCCTTGGAAACATCCCATCTCCATCCACCAGCGCTTTGGATTCTGTATCCCTGTCGGGGGGAGCACTAGGCACTTCAGACACTAACTAGACTCTTTCAGCGCCTTGTCGCAAATCCTACTCTACTTGCGCTTCAACTGCGACTGCGACTGCGACCATGTCCTGCTCTGTACAGCACTAGAACGATATAACACCTGCGCTATAGTGCTCCCGTCTGCTGTCGATTCCGTACCTCCCTCAGGGTCCCTCATCTCGAACAACTTATGTTACCAAGCATCTATGTTGCGCCAGAAGCTTTCCGCGCCCTAACTAAGTCTTGTCCGGTCTGGGTCCAGGGGCTGAGAGTGATCCTTAGCAGCAGCAACCCGCCAAAAAGAAAGGGAAATCAACGATACACACTCACATCGTCTCGCTTCTTCTCTACATCTTCTTTCTCCTGTCCTCATAATACTTTTCGTCTGTCTCGCTGACTTATTATTGTGATTATTATTGTTATTATCGCCATTACTTTTTGCAGCGTCTCCACGGTATGTCTACTATTGGTTATCCCCATCATCCATCACCTTCATTTCCACCATCAAGCACGATCAAGATAGGCAAACCTGTCTTGACTGCCTTCGCGCTTCAGCCAACCTGGGGCAATCGCATTGGTGTTGGAGCTCCCGTGTCTACAGGCTGTTGTCTTCCTAATGCTTGGTGTGTTGTACACAATCTGCTAGTTGTGGTTACACAAGCGCATCTCTCCGCTTCTATCATCCGTTTTGCTTCCGTACTTCAGGCTCTGGGGGGTTGTTGATATGGCCCCAATTCTGTTGCTACAATTCTATCGCAACTTTTCAACTGACAGAAATCAGGATTCACCCGCCGACCCGACTCGTTGTCGTTCAGCCACCGTGAATCGCGCTCACCTCCCCCAAACATTTCGCAAGCCAGCAGGTCAAGAGCCGGGGCCCAATCCTATTACTGTGCCTGCCCGAATCTGTGCGTCTTACCTCGCACAAGCCAAACGAAAGCCTCCGGTCGGCGGCCACTCCTTCGCCCACCCTTTTGTTTGGGAGGCCTTTGTAGGTCTACCCGTCGACAGATATAGACCGCAGCCATGGCGACTTCAAATGGTGACCTGACCATGTCGCGGCCTACATCTGGCATCATTTCTCCTCGCGACGTGAGATCTAGGACACATAGTATTTCCAGCGACCGACCTTCGACCATTGCTCACAGTCTCATGTCGCCACCGCTCTCTGTATCACCCGCAGCGGCCTTCATTGCCGCCTCGGCCGCCTCCCAAATCGTTACAAACGACCACGATAGTCATGCCGATACATGGTATGATCAACACGGCATTGAGCCAGCTAGCGATCCCGTGCTTGTCTCAATAGAGGCGTTACAGCTTGTCAACAATTTTCTCGATCAGCTCCTTTTCAACTTCCTTTCCAAGTCCCACGCTACTACCCTCTCCAATTTACGGCCCGCCGTTTCCGAAGTATTAAAACCCAAGTTGGCAAAGGATGCTGTCAACAACGCCGACGAAGAGTTACGCGAATACCTTGGCGAAGGCGACGAGGAAGACTATTCCCAACCCCAAAGCACAGACAAGGCGCGCGATTGGGACTTGGAGCTTGTTTGGAAGCGCACCCGCCTTCGATGCATGGTATACTCCTCCCTAGGCGACATGGAAGAGGAAGACGAGGATCTGTACATGGAACAGGAGAATCTCGAAATTGGTATCAACGAGCAGGTTTCCGAGGTCATTTCTCCCGCTGTCGCCATCTTCCTCACCTCTGTTTTGGAGTACATGGGCGAGCTCACCCTTACCGTTGCGGGACAGGCCGCATACCACAGGTTGCGGACTAAATTCCAGAAGGAGATCAATGAAGGGACTCGAAACCCCGCTGATATTGCTGACCGGATTGTTGTCGAAGAACAAGACATGGAAAGAGTGGCCCTTGACCGGACACTAGGGCGGCTGTGGCGAGGCTGGAAGAAACGGATCCGGTCTCCCGTTATCGACTTGAATGGCCGCCCCTTCTCAAGGGCGTCCAATGGTCATCTGAGACAAGACAGCGTCCTTACCGACTCGCCTGTCCTCAGCCGCGTTGCCACCCGTGACGCCGAACCCGAGGCTAACACTGAAACTGTCGAGCCATCAGAGATTGCACTTCCTATGGGAAGCAATGATGTGAATGAAATTGAAATTCCTGGCTTGGCATACTATAGTGACGAGGATGCTGATGAGGAAGAGGAGACCGTAGAGGAACTCGGTGGACGCCGACCTAAGAGTTTGTTGATTCTGCCCCTTGGTATTACTCAAGGCCTTCCTACACCGACATTGTCGCAGCCCAATACGCCTGATTTCCCTGGTCGAAAACGTTCCAACTCGCTTCCTACACCCGGTGCTTCACCATATCGTGCCGTCATCAACCGCTCAAAGGGACCTGTTTCCCCTGAGACGAGCATCCTCGGAGACAAATCAGATATTCCTGAAAGCGATAAGACTGGAGAAACCAGCGTTGGCCAGCCAAAGGAGGGTGATGAGAACAAGCCGAAAGAAGAGCTTATCCCAGAACCTGCAGCTCCCAAAAGCAAGCGGTTATCAAAAATTGTTACAAATCGCATTCAGTCACGACAAGAAAATGCAGATGACGATTTGACCTATGAGAGGGCGGAGATCCTGACTTCTTCTCGAGTGTCGGTAGCTGGAAGCGCCTCGCCGGCTCTCTCTGACACCGGAGGTCCTTTCCCACTTAAGAGGTCATCGAGTGTTCATTCCGCTCGCCTTATTGATGTGTCAGGTCCCAAGAGCCCCAGCGGGTCCCGTTCTCCCTCAGTTGACGGGGCCGAATGTATCCGCCGGGCGAGCTTGACTATACCTCCGAGCAGTGGTCTCTCCCATGGCGCCAGTGTAGTCGATCCTCAGACCCAGAAGGTCCCTGTAACCACATCCCGCCCAACTGTTGCTGTACCGAAGAGTCGCTCTCCGGTTGATGTCATGAGAGACTCGATTTATAACGCTGCGACAATCTCTGAGTCGGACGAGGAGAGAGACGGAAATCGACCTCGAGAACAGAGGGCTCACAAGTACTTGGCGTACCAGCCTTCTACTCCAACTGTCCCCGAGGCCGCCTCACCAACAGAACCTAAACGGCCGCACCCAGTCGTTGAGCATCCACATCACTCGTCGACCCTTCAACAACCATCATCGGGCACCAGAGCGACTTCCATGCGTACCTCAGAAGCTCTGCCGGAAGAGGGGGCTGCAGATATCCCTCGAAAGACGTCGGGCTATTCAAACCGACATTCTTCACGGAATGAAAAGGTTCCGTCATCCCCCACCCATAGCATCGGTAAAGTTTCAATAGAGCGAACAAAGTCGGGGGAGTCGTATGAGGATGGTGGGAACTCTCAAACTCCTCGGCCAACTCATACATCTGGCTCATCAGCTTCTTCCGGCACGAGTCGTCTCAAAGCTGTTCGGACCTCCGAGGATAACGCCTCGAATCGTCAGAACATGGCACGTAACTTTGAGGAACTGATCCAGAGTAACCAGACCATTACTTATACGCTCACGCCTGAGAACATGCGCAATATGGATGTAAGTAAAGTGACGCTGCTGGAGGCAACACCAGGCTAACAAGAGCAGCCGCACAAGCAGTCTCTCGACCATTCTTCGACAGCCAAGGGCTCAAAGAAGGGCGAGGACACTCGTGCTCATAACCGATCTCGCTCTTCCTCGGCGGCAACTGACATGAAGAGACCATCACAGCACTACCGACCTTCTGCCGCCAATGATGACAGAATGAAGCCATTGCCGACCAACAACTCAGGCAGAGCACGGCCATCTGCTGCCCCAAGAGACGCACGAGTTCCCAGTGAATCTACTGCCGACTTTGCAGAATTTATCAAATCCACTGGACCTGCTGGAGATGGTCGTCCCACGCAATTTCGAAATGTAAGCAGCCCGTCTAATCCCGCCAAAACAAGCATGGATGGCCGTCGTGTTTCATCGGCAAGCAACCGGAATCGCTACATGCCTCGTGAAGCTGTGATGGAGACTCGTAATTGCAGCTCGGATCTAATCGACTTCATCCGACAGGGACCTCCCGGCGCAAATAGTAATCGAATCCCACACAACATTGCACCTTGGGACACGGCTGCCGATTCCGAAGAGCCATCAGGAGGCAACCCTAATATCCCCAACATTCGTTACAGCCAAGCCTCGACCTACGCCACTGACACATCTATGCCTTCGATTCACTCGTCCATCAATTCCAACACGGCTCTTTTGAAGAACAAAGGGCAGCCTGCAAGCAGCAATAAAATGATTGATGACGACGATATGATGCCCAAGCGCAAGACTCGGCGTGTCAAGGACCCCTATGCCATCGATTTTAGCGATGAAGAGGACGGCGATGATGATGACGATGATGAGTTGCTCACAACACCCAAGCCTCCTCCTAAGAAGGAGGAGAGCTTGGCAGACTTCCTTAGGAATTATGAGCCTCCACCAGAGCCTGTTGCGCCTCCGATCTCGCAAAAGGTACCCAAGAAGAAAGCGAGTGCGCCCAGCCTCATCGGAAGATTTACTCGTAAGGAGAGTAACAATTCTAATACTGCTCCTGCGTCACCTCAAAACAATGACACTCGGTCTCTCAACAGCCGTGGCGGTTTCAGAGGTTACATTCCCATCCAGGTCAATGTCCCGTCTGGCTATGACAAGTATGGAATGCCCTCCGGCGGTGACTCATCTCGACCTTCACAGCCTGCCTCTTCAACTTCTTCAAGTCGCCGTGTACCTATGAAGAAGTTTGAACCACGGGACGCGGTATCTAACGTTTCTCGAACCTCGGATCTGGCTGCTTTTCTGCGAACCTCGGAACCGCCACCTGAGCCTGTGATTACTAGCCCGCCCAAGGAAGAGAGCAGCAGTGGTCTATCAAAAATTTTTAGCCGTCGCAAGAAGTAATCGACGGCTGAACTCATTTATACATACTATCTGGTTTATTTTTTGCAATCTCTACAAAACGTTTTAGACGATGATCTATACGCCCACGAGCTCATGTATCTTTTGATTTCATATGTGGATGTAAAACTACGATTTGGGTCTCGGGACCTGCATCAAATACCGTGTATGCCGTTGCTGAGCGGCTTTTGTTTTCTCTTTGTCATTTGTACCGTCGGTTGGTATTTTCCGAGCTACTGGATGCTTGTTTCTGCAAAGCGGCTTTATTTCTTTTTTTTTTTTCCTTCTTCTTCTTCTTATTGTTAATTGTTTCGATGAGGAAGATATTACATTGCGTGGATCGTTGAAGGGTAAGAGAAGGTGGAAATGTACAAAGGATGTATATGAGGACGATTTTGTGTTCCTATTCTTGCCTCATGAATCTACGGTTTATGCTCGCCTGCGTAGTGCAGCTATACACTTGGTCGTTTCAGCCTAGAATGATGCGATGATAAAACGTATATTAAGATCTGCCCTTCAAGCTTTGTTTCATATCATGTCTTGGGTAATATCTCACTCTCTCTGTGGCAAGTCAGTTGCTAGTCGACATGACCAAAACATGAGGCAGATATAGAGGACTACCATCTGTCAAGTCTAATTATTATAAACGTCAACTGGTAATCACTCACAAGATCATCCCAACATTTGAGCTGGTCGTCTTAACTTGACCAGTATTCATGATTGACTACATAGCCCACTGTCCGGACCGTGGATGAAATGTGCGATACATAGTTTATGGTTAAGTCATGGCAGCTCTGGCATTCATCACAGGTGTTGTTATTACTTCTAGCCTTGCCGCACTGGCAAAGCGCAGTACGTCAAGCGTGTTACTGGTTATTCAGTTGTCGTTTGTAATTTACAATGCTATCATTATGGTGTGATTGCAATGCACATGAATGCAGGCGTCTCGTGGTTCGCCTTGGGGTTATCAACCCCTTTTCCGAAATATTTGCAAGGTCTTTTCCCAAGCTCCTTCGGGCCACCTGGCTTATAATAATAAATAAGGCCTCGCATGTAAACTAGACGTGCAAGTAAATCAATACATGGATCTCTTGCCGTGGGGAAATGTGATAGTCATGTGCATACTCGCCCAAGAGTGCATTCTTACAAAATGTATTGCTAGCCTGGCATTTTGACGTTGATGTGATTAAAGCACGTACTTTTTGAAATGCAAGGCTTTGGGAAGCAAGAGTATGCCCCATTACTGATCCTCCATGAGCCTGTGGAAGGCCTCGGTCACACCAAAAAGCGCACCTCTGAAGGATTGGAGTATGACATGTCAAACCCATGCGCGTCTCCATTACCCATATTCATCGACTGGTAGAGCAAGGGACGTAACCCGATGAAGCTGAAAAATGTCTCTGACGTCGCCTCCCCAGGCGATAAATACCCATCGATTTCCTGATATGATGAGCGCGTCAAAGCCCTTGCTACATCACAGGTAGGCTCTCGAAAAGGAGAATGGGAAGGGGGGTTGTTTGCTTTAGAGCTGCAAGATGTATAGTTTGGAACCCCGGGGAAAACAAGTCCCGGGTCAAACGAGATGAGTATCACGGGCCTCAGCTGTCCAGGGGCCATGTGAGTGGGAGAATATACCAGGATTCGCTCGTCCATACACCACTCGATCCCCCTAATCGGCTGCACGGGGTTCACAACACCATGTAGCTGGGCCAAGACAGTGCTGGGATGGCATAAACTCCGTTTCCGTGGCCAGATCCCAACCGGAGAAGCCTGTTTCTTAGGCCGTATCCTGAGCTGCAGGGCTGGCTCCGGGTTATACGCCTCGCATACAAGATCGACAAACGACTCGCACGACGGGTTGTATGAACGGACGAAGCATTCTCGGAGGGTGTACGCTGTTGCGTCTGTCGGGCCATCACCCACATGGAAACTCTCAATCGGACGCTTCTCGATGTGATTCTCACTATCCCAGTCTTCACTGACAGGGCTATACACGGTAGAGTCGGGCGATATTGAGACAAGAGGCTCCATTGGAACATGGTCGCCCTCTTTTCTAAATTGAAGCTGCTTTCTGTAGCACGTCCTCTGACTTCCTGCATTTCCAGGAAACCACTCCTTTCGAGTCTCAAAGATCAAGAGCTCACCAGTGTCCTCGTCTTTACTGAGCTGTAGTGAAGTCCATCGCTCGTCTACCGCACCCTCTGAATCGTGACGACGCCAGAGGTTACGCATCGGAGGCTTCTCACACTTTTCGTGGACTGCGTTGTCCACGGGGAACCGCACAGCTTGGTAAAAGTTGTTGCACACGCTGTGGTCTGCCTGCGTCTTCAGTCTGTTGGAGATGCAGTAAAACTGGTTGTCGATGATCTCAAAGCATATATCCGACCCTATTCGGGACCCGTCGAAATCCCACAGAATCAGCGGTGTTCCTGACCACTTGCGAGTCCGAAGATCAAGACACTGGATGCCCCATCTGTAGGACCCATCAAGTCTGGTGTGGCATCTGGAGCCCCAGAATAGATAGTCCTTGTTATTGCGCACAAAGAGTTGGTGCTTTGAGCAGGGTCTCTGCACGACAATCCATTCAGGAGTTGCCCTCAGCTCAAAGATGACGAGCCAACTTGACGTGGTAGAATCGTCGAGAACTTGAGTGGCCAGACATGACAGGATACCCTCCGAGCAATAAAGGGGCTCAAAAGTATGCGGCTGCAGAGGGTCGTAATCACGCACTGCAAGCTTGAGAAGCAGCGGCACATCGACTGTTGATTCACTCCTGGGTGTCCTCTGGAGTGTGTTGAGAACACGTAGGTGCCTGTTTTCGACTGTGTAGCACAAGTGACCGTTCGTATAGATGAAATGATCTGCCATGGCCACTATGCCCACCATCCAAGGCTCAGCAGCGGTAATAGCCAGTCTCCGCTTGGCGAGCTTACGGAACGCTCTTGGGTAATCCTTGGTTGACTGTGCCTCTCTAGCCTCATGGGAGTATTGCGCCTTCTGAGCAAGTTCTCGTCAGCCGGGAGCTAGCTCCGTGAGACAAGAGGCCAAGGTGGTTGACAAACCATGAGTGCGAGACGACACATGCGTCTGTCATAGATGATATAGCTGAGAAAACGACAGCTCAGGGCCAGGTTAAAAACATCTTGGGCCTGGAGTAGTTCAACGAGGAGAGAGATGATCTCGGCAGGCAGTCTAACGATGCTCATGGCGATGCTGCAGGGAGGGAAAGGAGATGTGATTTTGTAGAGTAGCTCAAGGTCATGTTCACCAAAGTATTGGATGCTGGCTGGTCTCACGTTGGCATATAGGTGCGACTCTATTCAGACGGTCCGGTGCCTTTGTTATATCTCTCCGAAGGGAATGGGACTTGCGGCTCTGCTCGATTGTCTTGCACACTCAGAGCCTTGTTTCTCCTTGTGGAATTCAGCAGAGAGGCGCCCCGCGTCACTACTAAAAGCCCCATGCTCGTATCTGATTCTAGTGGTCGGTGAGTTGAAGGAATGGATTTGGTTAAAATAAAGTAAAATAAAATAAAAATGGGGATTGCCCGATGCGTTGTAAAAAGTGGCTGGCTTTTGAGGCTCTTGGAGATAGTCGGTGACTGACTAGACGAAATGTTGTGCTGGCTGACCATGCCACTGAGAATAACCATTGCTTACTCGCAATTCTTCTCGCGTGCATAATAACAGGCTTTTCATTTCTGTAGTACCATGACTTTGGAGCAAGCTAGTGGTCTGCGGATCGTCTTAAACCTGTATGTATGTATGTATGTATGCTGGGATGGTGTAAAGGCCAGGCTGAATGGGATCTTCCAACAGGTGCCTCTGTATACATGGGCTTGTCTGACATGGGTCTTGTCTCGGGTTGCAACGAACTAATACGCATTGGATTGGTTGCATAGAATTACAAGTGTCGTGCTGCTGCGTGTGAGACCGGACTATACTATGCGGCTCCGCTGGCAGCCAACCTTTTTGTTCAACCTCGGAAGCGGTCTAGTAGACCCTTATGGAATTGGAGTTGGATTAGCTGTCTGCCCTGCCCGTCCGGGGACGATAGGAACTTGATAGCAAGTTACTAGTAACACTGTCTTTGGATTAAGCCTCATGACTCTCTCCTGGTATTCGTGCCGAATCTACCCTGTACCAGCTACTTGTGGTGTGAGGTACTGTACATCGACAAACATCAAATAACCATCATAGGTAGGTAGGTACCTAGGTAGGGAGTGCTCAGATCAGGCTGCCGTATTGATCGTGGTCAAGACCACGTATCTTAGCCAATCATCCATACAAGGTGCGGCTCTGTAACCAGGGATCTGTATGTCAGTGCTCAAATATAAAACCAGGCTCCGGAAAGGCTAATGCAATGTCATGTAGAACCCCTCCTTCACAGATAGATACCTACTACTTAATGAGTATCCTATGCGAGCTCAACTCTGAGCCTATTCATGCATTACTCCTCGTGTGGCACACAGCTCTACCAATTCTAGACTTGCACATGCGTGATGGATTCCATAATCATTAATTATCCCCACAACGAACCCCGGGAGAACAGAATCTCGCACATATTCAGCCTGATCCACGACCACTAGGTCAGTCAGAATAGGACCAACACGTCTTCCTAATAACACAATGGCAGATCAAGCATAGTAAAAAACAAAACTAAAAAAAAAAGTATTATCTGCTTCTGCAGACAATCAAAAGTCCTTTCCATAACGCCAGGAATGCCCCATCTCTTTGACTATAGAGGCCCGCTACATCTCCAGAAACAAAGGTGTCTAAAATTCCGTTTCCAGGACATCGAGCATACACACAACTGCCCCATCTTTCCCAATCTGCTCCTATGCTTCACATCATGCGCCGTGGGTCCCCATAGCTACGCGCCAGCCAATGCTGTCCTGAAATTATGAGCGTCTATCATGATTCGCATCGTCTCGTGGTATCGAGGTAGTCGGAGTCTTATCGCGGATTCCAGCACCGCTGTAAACAGCATAAAGGTCATGCTCTTCAGCTGTTGAGTTGAACATAATTTCCTATCACCAGTTAGCCTCATCAACAAAACCTTCATAACAGATGAAGACCTACCTGGAAACTGGCCCTCTTTGCCCTGCAGACGTCCGCTCCACCACTCATTCTCATTCTGTGTTCTTGTGACGATTTCAATAACGTCGCCGGTTCGGAAACTTAGGTCGCCTTCGGCTTGCGCAGCATAATCGTAAAGAGCTGTGACGGTCTCCACCCCAGGGGCCGTCAAGCGCATAGGCTTAGGCTTGGGCTTGGGGGGCGGGGGCTTCTTCTTCCCAGCGGCGATGGCGGCCAGGCCGGCGTTGGCCCCTGTGGGGGGAGAGTAAGGGGGAGGAGCGGCGGCTTCCGAGGACGCAGCTGGACGTTGCCAGCCACCGCCGATCTTGGGGCTGGTGACGGTGCTGCCGGTAGGGGTTTTGGAATCCTCGCCCTGTGTCAGCAGCGCAGGCTGCTTGGGACCCTCAAGAGCGGGCTTGGCTCCATATCGCACCGGTCGTGGACGTCCAGTCGTCTTGAAGCGGCAAATGGATAGGGCTTCCGCCTGTTCTTGGATATCGCCGCGCTTCTCGTGGAAAGCATCCTCAATGTCGAGCGTCAGGTCGAAATAACCGATGTCGCAGTTTTGCATCTTTTCATGCAGGGTGTAAAATATATTGAGTTGCATGTAGTAGAAGGATTGGAATAGGGGTTGGATAAACTCGCGTTCGAGCTGGAACAGCTTGGGCAGCTCATCTTTGAGGAGGTCGTTGAAGTAATTAAAGTCCTGGGTAGCCTGCTCAAGATCTCCCTCGGCCTTCCACATAGCCTTTTCATCCTTGGCAGTACGTTCTTTCTTGTCCTGGAGCTTTTTAAGAGCGGTGCGGTGTCGATCATAGTCGAGTCTCTTGTGTTCACGCTTGAGGGCCGTCTTGCGTATTACCTTGATGACGTCGAGCAACTCGGTAGCGGGACGGATAACCCTAGACTCTATCATTTCCAGCTCGGGTGACAACGTATCTTGCAGGTCCTTCACGACGGCTTCGTATTCTTCGCAGGCACGGATACCTTCGGGATTGCCCTCAGGCTTGATTGAATCTGGGTCAGACATGCGGCCCGAGATTGGTTTGTAGACTTCGGTCATAGCCTTGCTGAACTCGATCTGGTGAGATAACATGCCATTGATGGCCTCAAAGTACTTTTTGGATTCATCGTGAAGCTTCTTGGTCTCGGTTTCAAGTTCCTGGAAGCGACGTTCGGCGTCGATGTAGACGGCGTCTTTGGTGTGTTCGCCAATATTGAATTTCGACTTGAATTGTTGCGGAGCCTGCGCCAGAACATGTCAGTCTTGCCCCCCCTGTAGATGATGAATATAATGTATCTTGACTGCCTAGTCTACCAAGAGTTGGTGCGCGAGTATGCTGCTCTGCGCGCGCCAGACAATGGAAGTCAAGTGAGGGGCACGACTTACCCGAGTGAGGCTCTTTTGGAAGCCTTTGAAGCTCATCGTGAGAGCACGACAAAGAGTTGCTGCGCTTTAGACGTGTTGCTGATAGTAAGCTGATCAATAGGGACAGAGACAAAATCGCGAAAACCCTCAAATTGCGAGGCCGCCAAAGTTGGACGAAAGGGTATCAAGCTTAATTAAGACATTAGAGGTGACGAAGTCTGAGCCTGAGTTGTGGAAGTGACGCACTTTGTGTGGCTGTGCCCCCTAGCAGTCAGTGGCTTCAGGTCAGCTTTTTTGCTGCCCAGCCTACCTATAGGTATTGCCAAGCCTGCCGCGTGCCGATGCTATGGCTAGTACCTCTAGGTGAGCTTTCCTCTAACGCCACGGAATTTAGAAGGGCCCGCCTGCCTTAGCCACAATAGAATACATGCATGCTTCAACTGCGTCACCACGTCGTTGCGTCAGAGCACAGGGACAGCTCGTTTAGGCACATGTTCCAGGGATCAGTCTCACTCACTCACTCCCTGACTGCGAACAATGTTGTTTAGTTATGCGGGCAGTTGGATTGACCGAGAGATAAATAGAAGGCGCGCATTGCCCTCTTGCCACTTTAGTGATTGAATGATTAAGTGAAGCTTCCGGGCCGCAACGGGCGGGGAGCATACATACCTTACCTAGGTACCTACCTAGTTATACTCTTTCGTAAAGAGTCCACGCAGGGAACAAGGTCTGACTGCGCTAGGAACTGCGGTATACTGGAGGACATGGCTTGTAGGTAGTACATCATTCCTAAAATCCGTCCAGAATCTGCAGTTAGCTCCATATATGGGATTCTCTCCAACGTAGTCTCTACAGATTCTTACATACAAGTTGCCATAGACAATTGATGGCCTCCTCACAAACGGCTCGGCTTGCTCTCCGCTACCTAAGAAAGCGGGCATATTATGCCGGTCCCCGGCCTTTTCGGCCAATAACCGGATCGGATCTGCCGGAGGCTTATCGCCGAATGCCCTAGCCGACCGCTAATGACAAATTCTCTACATGGACCTCACACCCTCCACCTAACTCGCCTTCCTTCTTCTACTTCTCCTCTCGCCGCTGGCTTCGCTCGACGGGTTTTCCTTCTTGCAACTGCCAGCAATTCCATTCATCATGTCATCCGGTATCGCATCCAGCGTCCTGCGCTCGGCAGGCCGAGCCGGCTTGAGCTCAGGCTCTCGTGTTGCTGTAACTCCTCTGCGAGGTATGGCTCGTGCAGCTGCTGTGGCGAGGCGGACACCACGACGAGGCTACGTCTCCGAGTCCAAGAGGGATAATGCTCAAGTCGAGACGGCCATTAAGCTCGACAAGAAGGCCTTTACCGATATTCCTCCTCCTGACACCCCCTCCAATGCCAAGGTCAGCCCCATGGCTGGTGAGTGCATTTTTCTCTGTCCTCCCAGATGGGAGAAGTTTTTGATACGAGGCTAATCTTCTAAATAGAGGTCCTGAAGCAAGCAGCAGTCATGTCTGAGGGCCAGCGTCCAATCTATCTTGACATGCAGGCTACTACTCCTGTCGATCCCCGAGTTCTCGATGCAATGATGCCCTTTTACGTCGGCGTCTATGGCAACCCCCATTCACGAACACATGCTTACGGCTGGGAAAGTGAGAAGGCCGTAGAGGATGCGCGCGAGCACGTCGCTAAGCTCATCGGTGCTGATCCAAAGGAGATCATATTCACAAGTGGTGCTACCGAGAGCAACAATATGAGCATCAAGGGTGTCGCTCGCTTCTTCGGCCGTTCTGGTAAGAAGAAGCATATCATCACAACTCAGACTGAGCATAAGTGCGTGCTTGATAGCTGTCGCCACCTCCAGGATGAGGGCTTCGAGATTACATATCTTCCTGTTCAGAACAACGGTCTTATCAAGATGGAAGATTTGGAGGCTGCCATCCGACCCGAGACTGCTCTTGTCAGTGTCATGGCTGTCAACAATGAGATTGGTGTTATTCAGCCCATCGAGCAGATAGGCAAGCTGTGCCGGCAGAAGAAGATATTCTTCCACACTGATGCTGCCCAGGCCGTGGGCAAGATCCCTCTCGACGTTAATGCCATGAACATCGACTTGATGTCGATTTCTTCCCACAAGATTTACGGACCCAAGGGCATTGGTGCCTGTTACGTTCGAAGACGACCCAGGGTCAGACTAGATCCTCTTATCACTGGTGGTGGCCAGGAACGAGGTCTTCGAAGCGGAACATTGGCCCCGCCCCTAGTTGCCGGCTTTGGCGAGGCCTGCCGAATCGCCAAGGAGGAGATGCCTGTGAGTATATTCCTTTCATTGCGCCCCAACCCCTTATTTTGCATGATGAGTTGCTCTACACATGCATGGCTTTCTGAATGGCCCGTGACAAGGCCGGCCGTGTTGATCGAAGCTTTTGTCTGATTCACTACGTTTCTCGCTCCGTCTTTACTAGTCTATATCTTCTTGCACGTGGTATGCTGACCCGTTTATAGTATGATACAAAACGTATCAAGTACTTATCAGACCGTCTGCTCAACGGCCTCCTAGCCATGGAACACACCACACAGAATGGTGCCGCCGACTCGTTCTATCCCGGCTGCGTTAACGTATCTTTTGCCTACGTTGAGGGAGAGTCGCTCTTAATGGCTCTCAAAGATATTGCGTTATCTTCAGGCAGCGCCTGTACTTCCGCTTCACTTGAGCCCAGCTATGTTTTACGTGCGCTTGGCAACAGTGACGAGAGTGCGCACAGCAGTATTCGATTCGGCATCGGCCGCTTCACGACTGAGGCGGAGATCGATTACGTCCTCAAGGCAGTACAAGAGCGTGTCACCTTCTTGCGGGAGCTAAGCCCATTGTGGGAGCTTGTACAGGAAGGCATCGACCTTGACACCATCCAGTGGAGCCAGCATTAAGCCTCACATCAGGACCCGTTGTCTTGTTAGTTACGAGTCTCTTGGCTGTGCTTCAAGGACGTTAATAACGATGGCAGGCTGAAGCAAGGATCAGTCGTGTCTGTATAGCATACTGTAATATCAGAGATACCTCTTTCTTTAACTTTGAGGATGAATATGAGGAGTCATTGGTCAAGGGAAACTTACTTATTACATGGGTATTGGTTCAACGGAGGACGAACAGGCACCTCTCTTTTACATTTTTTTAAGCACCGGAAATGTGCTTCGTCTATCGGGAAACGAAATCATGAGAATTCAAGGACCATAGTTGTACAGAATGAGACATGTCCATTCATTATGGCGCATCTTGGCCACGTTTATAATCTCCAATGGTACCATCCCTGACGCAATCTTACATGACATGTGTGATATCCTTGTATCTTCCATGGCTTCTACTGCTTTTCGAAGCCTTTAGCGTACACTTCTTTTGCTTATGGCGATCACATGCATCGCCAAGAGAACCCTGGACTGCACGATGCGCAATCGTCAAATCTCGATCCTAGCTTTCTCAAACACATCAAATGACGGGGACCAGGCGCCATTACGTTATTTGCCCACTTCTAAACGTGACAGGTGCCTTCTGGGTGCTTGCTTGTTTTGCAACTGTTTGCAGCTGATCTTGGTATTGAGCTCTTTCCTTGTTGACGTCATTGGCGGCTGCTCGCCATTGCTCCTTCCCGTCTACACCTGCCAAACGCGGTGCGTCACTGAAATTATGAATTATTGAAGATTACCCATGACATCATTATATCTCTTCTGCGGTTGCCTTCCATATTGTTCGTGATGGACTTCCAAAGCTGGGTATAAAGCTCCCTCCTCCCTCCCTTCCTAACCTACTTTATTTCTTTCATCTCCAACAACCCTCATTAAGCAAAACACCAACAACAATCTTCAACCTACACAACAACAAACAAACCATCCCAAACCCACCAAACCAAACAACACCATCAACATGTCTGAGCAGCCTTCCACTCTCAAGTCCTACGTCGACTCCGCCACCGGTGCTGTCCAGAACGCTCTCGGGAATGTCACTGGTAACAAGGGCGACCAGGTAGAGGGTGACCTCAAGAAGCAGAAGGCCGAGGCCGAACATGATGCTTCCCACGCTACCGCCAAGCTCCCTGGTGCCACCATCTCTGGCTCTGGTGCCGCTGCTCGCGATGATCCCAACCGTACTGAGGGTTCCTGGAACCAGACCGCCGGCTCCGCCAAGGAGACTATTGGCAACCTTATCGGCAATGAGGTGAGTTAATCCGGTCGTGCCACACTTGATCCTTTTGCTAACATGCGTAATAGTCCCTGAAGCAGTCTGGCCGTGAGCAGAACCTCGAGGGTAGAAACCAGGAGGCCAAGGGTCAGCTCAACGACCTTGGCTCTGGCATCGGCGACCGCGCCAAGGGTGCTGTTGGCGGTGCCGTCTCCAGCATCACTGGGGACAAGGAGCGTGAGGCTCACTACGACGAGCTTCGTGCTGAGGGCAAGACCCGCCAGCGTGGTGTTGAGCACGATATCCAGAAGCAGGCGGAGGCACGCGACTAAACTGGCTGCACTACATCAGCATTGATTTCGGTGGAGGACGATGAGCATGAGATGATGAGAACATGATACCCAAAGCTGCGACTTGGACGGATATGGGAGATCCTATATGATTCTCCTAATAAGAACCATCAACATTTACCTCGAGCCTTTCCAGTGGTGACTGACTATATATAATCTTTGATCAGTAACCGTACAATGAATGCATTTAGATCAAATGTCCTTTTGTACACATGTCTAGACTAAGCTACATGCTCCTATCTTGGAGAATTATGGCATATGTAAAATAGTTGTTATAGGTACAGCTACGAAATTGGGATGGCGGGCGAGGAGGAGTTATGTAGCCTGAGTACAAGGCGATACTCATTTTTGTTTCTATTACAAACTGGCCCGCTCGCCTTAAAATTGTGACTCTGGGATTTCTCTCCCTGCATCTTGCGCAGGACCCAACATAAAACCAATTGGCCTTCTACGCATGCATGTCTCACCTCCGTTCAATGCATGCAAGGTCGCTCAGGCGAGGCAAGGGTATATGCGGTAACGCCCGATCTGTCTACCGTGGCACCAAGCAAATTTTGACTCGACTCTGTTCAACCTCAGATTTCGAGCTCTGATTTCCGAGCTCCGAAGTCTAAGCCTTTTTCCTTTCCTTTTCTTTTCTTTTCGTAATAAGAGCGTCTACTCAGCTCTTGCTTACTACTACGGCAGCTATCTCTGGTTCTCAGAGGGGTCGAATTGGGAACTACTGTGCTGTTCAGTCCACAGAATTGCGCAATATATAGGTCTCCAGTGCTTCAATTGAAGCCCAAAGTTTGCATCAAGGTACTGACAAAGTTCTCCAAGGACAACTCTCTGAAGAGAAAAAAGATGGCGGCGCAGGAAATCAGCACAGAAGAAGCCCTTCGTCGGGTCATCTTCAACACACCTATTATCGACCACCACGCCCACCCACTCCTCAAGCTCAGCGCTACAAGAAAACATCCCCTCTTGTCCATCGCTACCGAGGCCAATGGTGACGCCCTCGGCGACTCAAAGACCAGTCTAGCACATGTCCGTGCTGTAAAGCTGCTGTCTGGTCATCTCGGTACAGAGCCAACTTGGGAGGCTGTTGAGGCTGCCGTTGCACGCAAGCAGAAAGGCGACTATAGCGAGTGGATTCAAGCATGCCTTTCGGGAATTGAAACCATACTGGTCGATGATGGCCTAGGTAACTCGGACGATGTTGAGCCCTATCACACACTCAACTCATACACAAGGAGCCCCAACAAACGTATCCTCCGCATCGAAGAAGTTGCAGCACGATGTATCGAAAAGGCACTCGGACAGTTCTCGCATCCCTCTGAGTCATTCTCAGGGGCGGTGGAGAGCTTCATGAGTGCCATCTACGATGCTCTCGACGACCCTGAGATTGTTGGTTTCAAGTCTGTCATTTGTTACCGAACAGGTCTTGATGTCGTCCAGATCACCGACCTTGAAGCCGTCATGCAAAAGTTCCAAGTCATCTTTAACTCCAGGAAACAAGACAACGCCGAACCGTTTGCTCGGCTAGACCACGAACTCCTCAATGACTACTTTCTTCATATCCTGGCCGGCCTAATCCAGACCAGCAAGGATGAACATAAGAAACCTATTCAGTTCCACACTGGTCTCGGCGACAACGATATTACCTTGAACAAGTCATCGCCAGCTCATCTGCAGGAGTTTATCAAGACATACCCTGGTGTGCCGACTGTCCTCCTTCATGCTAGCTATCCCTTTACTCGTGAGCTAGGATATCTAGCGACTGTCTATGCCAACGTCTACGCTGACATTGGTGAGGTGTTTCCTTTTCTGAGCCGCGACGGCCAAGAAGGGGTCGTCCGACAAATTTTAGAGCTCTGCCCGGTATCAAAGATCCTCTGGAGCACGGATGGGCATTATTTTCCCGAAACCTATATCATAGCCGTTGATCAAATGCGACAAGTCTTGCAGGCCGTACTCGTGGACTATGTCTACAAGGGCGACCTGACCTGGACACAGGCATCCCAGCTAGTTCAAGACATTCTCTTCAACAATGCGAATAACCTCTACGACCTCGGTCTAGAATTCAAACCACTCCCACCCGACTCCAGTCTTGGGCTAGGAGCTTCAGAGCACAAGAAAACCGCAATTCTGTCGCGGTTCCTCCAGAACAAGGCAGAGCCGCGATTCCTGCAGGTATCTTGGACCGATTTTACAGCGATGCCGCGTGTAAGAGCCATCCCTATGCGTCGTGTATGGTCTATACTACGAGATGGTGAGGATTTTACCGTTGGCGTAACAAAAGCCGGCCTTGGCCTTGTTCAGACCGATGTGCCCGTAGGGAGTGTAACACCCACAGGAGAGTACAGGTTGCACCCGGATCTGAGCACCCTTCGTCTCGGTCCACGAAAAGGACATGTTACTGTCATGGGTGATTTCAAGGAAAAGGATGGTTCGTCCGTGCCTTTTTGCGCACGAACCCTTTTGAAGAAGACAGTCGACAAAGCAGCTAAGCAAGGGCTTGAGTTCATGCTTGGATTTGAAATCGAGCTGGTTCTTTTCCGCCGTGGAAAAGACACAAAGTACGAACCGCTTGACGGAGATGGCCATGCATGGTCGGTGAGCCGAGCTATGGAGCACGAAGCGGTAGAGGTTCTGGAAGATGCTGTCGATCAGCTTGATGCTGCAGGCGTGTACGTCGAGATGCTGCACCCCGAGAGTGCCAATGGGCAGTATGAGATTGTACTGCCCAGGGCGTCGGCTCTTGAAGCAGTAGACACTCTCCTATACACAAGAGATGTCATCAGCAGCTGCGCTACGGCAAAGGGGTTCCGCGTGACGCTCCACCCCAAGCCATATGCAATGGCATGCGGAACCGCAGCGCACATGCACATGTCCATCTCATCCCCTAATGGTTCAGACAAGGAAGTCTACGAGCCCTTCTACGCCGGCATACTGAAGCATCTCCGAGCTATCGCGGCTTTCACATACAGCAGCATGGTCAGCTACGAGCGTGTTGCGGACGGCTGCTGGGCCGGCGGTACCTGGGTTACATGGGGCACGCAGAACCGTGAAGTGCCCCTGCGCAAGATTGATGGCAGCCACTGGGAGATCAAGTGCATCGATGGACTTGCCAACCCCTACCTCTCGCTCTCGGCGATTCTACTGGCGGGCACGAAGGGAGTCGCTGACAAGGAGGAGCTGGTCTGGGGAGACTGCACCAAGGACCCCGCAGTACTGTCGTCTTCAGACAGAGAGAGGCTCAACATCAGCGCCAGGCTGCCTCGGAGTATCAAGGAGGCGTTGGAGGCTTTGGCGCAGGACACGGAGTTGAATGGGCTGCTAGGTTCGGCGCTGGTGCATAGATACGCTGAGATCAAGAAGGCTGAAACGGACATTCTGGAGAAGATGGGGGACAAGGAACGGTCGCTATGGATTATGGAACGGTACTGAGGGGGTACAGTAGTTATTGGCACATGCCTTGTGAGATGCATCTTGCCCGTTGGTTGATCAAGTAACAGGACTCTATAAGCATGAGTGCAGAGATCAAAGACAAGGGCATTCGTCAATGCCATGAAGCAGGGATAAGGAATGGAGAGATGAAACTGGCAACTGGCTACATAGTTTGAGAAGACCCATTAGTAGGATGAGGCGGATGTCTGAGCTGGCGCAACGGTTGTGCGTTCTGCCATGATCATTCCACATACTGCTGTTGGAATGTATTTAACGGAGCTTGTATGTTATGCCGCAACCACCATAGTTACGTTACATGGCATGTATAGAGAAACACGTTGTATGCTCTTGTTATGCTGCGTCTAGATTTATTTATGCATTAGCATGGATCATATCACATCACGCATCACGCAAAGGCGAGGTGGATCAGCCAAGCGAAAAAACCGTCGATCCGCCGTGGAAAAGCAGATCTAAGAATAAAAGAAGAAAGCTTAATGCAACAGGGAAGAGAGAAGAGCGAGCCCCCCTGCTATTCTCGTTTTTGGTCTTGTTGGATGAAATTAATAACGGAGCAGAGCACCAACCACAGAAGCAATGTCCGCTATAACTACATAGGTACCTAGGTAAGCCATCAATGCAATATCTGTGCGCCTTTTACGTTTTTCTTTCTTGCAAGTTCATGTACAATTGTACATCATGCGTATGATATTGTATATTCATTCATTGATCCTGAGGTCGGCCGGACCCTTGAGTGACAAGAAAGAAAAAAAAATTAGAAGGGTGTCCTGACTAAATAAAATAGAAACGAGTCTAGCATCGCAAAGGGTCATTCATCATCTAAGACATGGGAAATAAACTCAATATTATGGACATTTCATCTTCATCTCCATCCCTCAGCTGAGCCTGGCCAAGGTACCAACTGGCTTTACTGCATGTACTATCGATAGGTTGGCCCTGGACTGCCAACGGAAAGCACCGTGTCGGGTCGTATACACTAAGACGGATGGCCGAAGCCGCTCATAGGGAACTGGTTCCGTCCATGTACAGTACCAGTCTGTGCATTTTTTTTTTCTCGACCTGCTTGCTCTACGTTGATCGATGATCGGCCGGGTTGCTGATGATCACTGCCTATTGCTGCGTTGTTCATGTCCATCACCCGCGCCCGACGGAGTCTATTTCTTTCTTTGGTGGACAAGGCTCACAAGTGAATATATATCATTGCGAGTTGATACCTTGGATTCCATGAGGTACAATTAGATGCTAATAAAATAAAGATCAGGATACAAAATAGTGCTCCCCCAGCTGGTTTCAATAACCTGCTACCTACCTAGGTTGGTATCGAACAACCTCCCGTCCACTCCGCTCCAGCTTACAGGCACCTAGCGCTAAACTCCCAGCAGCGCAGCCCGCGCGAGCCGTTAGCGTGTGTGTCGCATTCCCACTTCCAACGCATTCACTCTTGCCACTTAGTTCCACCTCTCGCAATCAATCTCATTCAGCCATTGCTGGGACGAATTATTGATATTAGAGGGGGGTGGGGGGGGGGGG